>APFE030503128.1:3772-41479 GCA_000404065.3 Pinus taeda | reverse complement strand
TCAACTTGAACTATGATTTCGTGTTGTGGGCTTGCCTACGACGAGTCACTTTCTATTGACATCAGCACATTATCTAGAAAGTTGACTTAGAAATCGTCAGTACCTTGAGGTCTGCATACATCAAGGGAAGGTTTCTCGCCTTCGACGTCAGTTTTCATCATTGACTTGCGATCGAAGAATTCCATGAAATGTTCGACACCGACTCATTCATTCACATCTCATGGATTGTGCTGGGTACTTTGAGAACCATTGACATTACTGGTGGTCTCTCTCACGCTTGTTAACAGTTTACATCATTGACTGGTAATCAAGTGGTTTCTAACATGTTCGACATCGACTCATTTATTCACATGGCTAGAATCGTACCAATTCGGGAAGTAGAGATGAAGACCCTGGATCTAGTTTCCACCATCCAGGCTGCGAGGAGTTTTGTATTCATTATGTTGCAGACCAATCATAAACAGATGGCTGCACCCATACTGTGTCTACACGAGTCTATAATTATGATGTATTATGAAATCATTCTTGTACCAAAGTAGTTAGTCCAATAGTTAAAGTTTTGATCTGAGTATGGGAATGCCTACCTCAGCGATGATATGATCTTAAACATGTATTTTGTGTTGAAAAAATTGCAGGTTCTAACCAGGATCTCCACGAGATAATCCTTGAAATGATAAAGTACTTCACCCTTCCTAGATGATATAAAACCCTTATCTGTTACAGGCTTCGCACTTTAGGGGGCAATCTGTTACACTAAAATTTGTCACCATGACTATCTGCAGTAATATGGCTCCATCAATAGTCATATTATCCTCCTTGTCAAGCCTTATACCTCTGCTCTCCATGTCAAACTTCAAAAAAGAGAGAAATTCATTAAAAATCATGTTTATCTCTGGGTACGCAGGTTCTCTCTAGCTTGTCTGCGTGTACGCATCCCAAGCTCATTGTACCTGCGTACTTGTACGCTCTGTAAGTCAAGGGATGGGTGCGTAATCCTGTAAAGGTCAAAAGGCGCGAGTTTCATCTTAAAAATGTTACTTGTGGTCACTTCTAGAGCTTTCTAGAAGAGTGTTTGACGTGTATTGAGCGCCTCCAGATGGTTCATGCATCACTATGATAGAGGAACTTATCCCATCAAGAGAGGAGCTACCCCATCCAAAAGAGGGGGTATCCCATTGATGTTGGACCTGATTAACTTCCTCTAGAACATTATAAATACAGGCCTTTGGCAGAGGAGGGGAGGTTGAAAGCTGAACATTCCAAAGGGTAGATGCTGCTGGAATTAGGACTTCCTTGTAGAAGCTTGTGAGGAGAGATTACCATCCTTTCTTGTTTCATTTGGAAGTGGGTGAGCTTGTCAAAGTAGAGGAAAACTCTTGCTGGACCCTGGGAGGAACTTGCACAACACCAAGGCTCAGGTTGTAATGGTTTCTTTTTTGTTTCCTTAATACAAATAAGTCCATTCTTCTCAATGATTTGTTGTTAATGAATTGTTTCATATACTCCTTGGTCTATATGTTGAATATGCTTTGTTTTATGGAATATTCAGGTGTTATGTAATCGTTTGATTGTTAGTGTATGCAGGTTTCAAAGTGAAGGAGGAGCTCATCCGGATCAGCGAGGCTGGACTGCTACAACGAACGTTGGACTTGAGGTAGGATCGAAAAACACTTGGTTTCTCATAGAATGATGTATGTTTAGAGAAGGATTGCTCTTAATTGTCTTGTTTGTCACTAGAGAGTCTTAGACTCCTAGGGAGGTTAGTTTTGTCCGCAAAAATAACTCTTTCCGCATGACAAATACCATGTTCCTCCGGATGCAACCCCAACGTACTCATATTGAATTGTGCCATGAATTTCTACAACTGTTCCTGGAAAGACTCCATTTTTTGTTCAAGGCGCTCGATCTTCTCATTGGCCATGACTTCAGCTCTGGTTTCTACCATACATAGATCTTGATCACTTGACGTCACTTTGAAAAATTTTTGACCGCTTGAAAATTGAAGTTGACAAGTGAATGGTATCACTGCGATCATCTTGTTGTCCTGAATCGTATGGGTTAAGTCTCTTGTAAGCGTCCCAGGGAGGGCTAAATTTTTTTACTCCAATCAGAGTTTTACTCCTCGCTGATCAATACTGCAGTGGCCAAATTTCAGAAAACTTGATCCTGCCCAATGTCCTATGGAAATCAGGCCCAGACTATAGGAGGCACAAGCCTCACTGTGTAGATGGTTAGATCTGCTTGTGAAACCCCAATGACTGAATGTGACTTGGACTGTGGCAACGACAAAACCCAATTGCCAGATCTGAATGGTACTATGGTAGTAGAACCTCAACTAGTGGATTTGATTATTGTGGCGGAGACAGAACCCCAACATTTAGATCTGAATCGTGCTGTAGTGGTAGAACCCCAACTAGTAGATCTGATTTGGTAAATAAGATAATGGGCAATCTTTATAGAGTCGAGGGAACTATGGTCTCAAAGGAGTGTTAGGTGCTACAGATTGCAATATACATAAGGGTCCAACAATAGTACTCGGCCCAATATTTCAGGGCACTAACTAAGGAGGATCAACCATACCCTTAGTCGTACTACCTGACCACCTTATCATACATGTGAGTAATCTCCCCAAGTGATGTTCTTAGCGTAGTGTAGTAGCAAGACAACCGACGGCTTATCTAAGGCGAGGTTTCAGGTGAGCCTAGGGTGATTTTGATATACCTAGAGGGTACGTGGAAGGAAGTCCATGTGTGGTTCTGTCTAATGTGCTACTACTTGAAGGGGTACCCACAGGGGCTACAAGGGAGTCCAACAAGCGTGACCACGTCTTATATTTCCTATGTGCTCGCCTCCCAAATCAGTAGGTTTATGCGCTCAATGACAAATATCATGGTTTAAAGACGCTGGAACACGTCTCTAGCCTAAAACAAATATGCCAAAAATGGAGGTACCACCGACCTTGGAAAGTGCTCTGATACCACTTGTTATGCTCTTGACCTGCGAGAAAATCCAAAATACCAATTATGCGAAGAAATACAACCCAGGACATAGAACAATATGAAAAATACAAGAAGTATTTTTTTATTCATAGATGAAAGCAATGTTCACTTGCCTCTTCGAGGGGGAAACCTCCAGCAGAGTAGAGCTCGATTACAAAATAAGACTCAATATTTCTCAATGGGGAGTCTCTAGCCTCTATATAGGATTCATACATACAATACCATGGGTCGTTACCATGGTTATCTCAATACCATATATTTAATACAATGGCCCATTTGCAACTAATTGTGGTCCCTTTCTTAAATGCGGTTCAACCACTTACAATTATTAATACGGGCTTTATTGACTCTTTAACTAACTATGAATATGACTCGACCCTATTGGGTTTATTACATAAATAAAGGGGTTAGGGTTGGACCCTAACATGAAGTGGCATATAATGATCCCCCAAGATAGTAGAGAACAAGGATCTCAACATCAAAGCATCATCTCAACAAAAATCAAAAGAAGACATAGCGTCAGTGCATTGTATACCTCCATTTCTGGAGATGGCCTAAAAATGCACACCTCTACTGAAAAAATGGACCGCACCATTGAATTCTTGGCAAAAAATTGTGAAATCTGACTGTAAACTTTACCCATTTCTGACTCAGTCAAATTTGGGCTCCCTAGGAATCTCAAAGATTCCTCAAAGATTATTTTATGTGGGCTTATAGTAATTCAGCTATTGATATGAAGAAACTGGTCACACCATCATGTTTCTTGTAAAAAACTGAGTAAAATGAGTATAAATTCAACCTAGTTTTGAAACTATCATTTTCGGGCCTCCAAGGAATCTTAAAGATTCCTCAAGATTCCACAAAGATTATTTTATGCAGATCAACTGAAATTCTTCTACTCAGATGAGGAAACTGATTACACCATTAGCCTCCTTGTGAAAAATTGAGAAAAATGAGTATAAAGTCGACATACTTTTGTCACCTTCAAAAATTGGCCTCCAGGGAATCTTTTAGATTCCTCATGATTCCTTCAATTCATGGTTCCACCTCCTCGATCTGCATGCCCTATCAGGGTTCCACTCTCTCAGCTTGCATGCATAGTTTCATCTTTCCACCTCTGTTCTCCCGCTCGGCCTCTGTTGGTCAAATGGCTTTGTTGGGTTTTTAAATAAATAAATGGGCAAATTAAACAAAGCATATCTCGTTACCCTGTTGGTTGGCAGAGTAAATGTGGGGGCGTTGGTTAAGGGTCGGTCAGTGCGGGTTTGAGTCCCTTCAACGTCTCATTTTTGGTTGGTGATTGGCCTACGAGACGTTATATATATTATATATATATATATATATATTATATATATATATATATATTATATATATATATATAATATAATATATATATATTTATATATATATATATATATATATATATAATATATATATATAATATATATATATATATATATATATAATATATAATTATATATATATATAATATATATATTGCAAATGGTGCTGGGGGTTGGTGGGGTGGTGTCCTGCCACCCCCATAATATTATTTTTTTTATTTTTTAATATAACATAAAAAAATTGTCAACCGATTTTTAGGGGTCACTAGAAAAATTAAGTAGGCGATATCACCAGTTCTAGCCACCGGAAACTGTCACCAAAAAGTGTCAAATTGTTGCCTAGTTAATTTCCACCAAATTTTGTTGGTGCTTTGCTAACTTTAGCCAAGGGCTAAGTTGATCACAACTTTGAATGGCCATAACTTTAACATACGATGTCAGATTGAGGTGCCATTTTCACTTTTTGAAATATTGTGATGAGCTCTTCGATATGACCCTAGTTTCATGGTAATCCAAAAACTTTTATTTTTGAGCATTTTCAAAGCTATCTTTGACTTCTAATTGTTTTTGGAGCCAATTGGATCATTCCTCACCACTGAGGAGATTTTGGTCATCCAAAAGTATGAACACAATCTACAATCTGTTGTACTCCCTCATCTGCACAACAAGTGCCTTGACATGCCACACTTCCTTCTCCTTCACCTTTGCTATTCAAAGCCATAAGGGATGCACCGACACTTGTTTCCACTATGAACTTGTAGTACAATATTTTCAAACTACATGTTCAATTACATGACCAATCATGACCCAAACATCCCCATACTTTCCAAGAGTTTATAACACACACTCTTTGGTCAATTTTACATAATAATAGAAACCAATACCCTAGTTATCAAGAAAAGGGTAAAAAACATCATCATGCTGCTTTCATAAGTGATGGAACAAATCATCACTTTTACAATCATTTTGCAACATATTATCTTTACAAATAGATGACCATGACAAACTACTATATCTAATAAAACCATCTCTCACTCATCAAAGTGAATGGGTCATCATCTTGGAGTTGATTCACTTGATGAACAACATTTTCAATTGGTTCCATCACGAGTACTTTGTCCTTGAGATGATGCTCTAAGAGAAGCATCCAACATGTGCCTCTCTGATGTCCATCTCTGTTGCAATGGTTGCAAAAATTCTTCTTCCTCCAGACTTGCTTAATCGTATTCCTACCTTGATGTGGAGAATGCCTTTCGCGTCTTGTCCTCTTTCTTGCTACCATTCTCTTCCAGCACTCGGAAACAACATGGTTATACAAGCCACAAAAACTATATGGTTTTTTATGCCACAAATTATGTTCATCCTTAACAATGTTATTGTAATGAAAATGAACATTAGCATAATGAGACTTTTTATACCTCTGTTCGTTGTCTCTGGTGCAATCCTAGTGATGATAGTTTTCCTTAGCTCTTCCTCTGCAAGGTGTACTGTTATGGGAGGATTGTGATGTTCTCCCATCATCCTCTTTCCTCGATCATTTTGACAATGGATTGGAAGCTTTTGTTACCTTTGTGCTACCTTCGAACACTCTCCTTCAATGTATCCCAATCCTATGAATAGAGGTCTTTGTACAACTTGCAATGGTTGAGTCATTCCTTGGCCATTAACACCAAGTCCTCCTACTTTATATTCCATATTGGTAAGGAGTCTCATGCCATTTCTTGAAATGGGTACCTCAAGTCTTCCAACAAAAATAATATCATGTGAAAATGAAACTGAAGAACTACCAACATTGTTTACCTCAATCGTTGATTTTGAAGCAGGATTTACTAAGCCTTCGTTTCAATTCAACATTTCCAAAGCCACATCTGTCACTTGTAATTGAATCTACAACCTCTTCTTCTCTTCTTCTACTTCTTGTAGAAGTATCCTCAATTCAACATTCTCTGCTTGAAGGCTCTCGTTGATCTACTCGTTTGAATGATGAGAAGAAGGTGAAGAAGAAGAATGTTCACTCCAATATGGAGATGGAGCATCATCCTTTTCTCTCTCATTCACGTATTCCCTTTTCCCATTTTCTTCTCATAACCTACATACATTATATCTACCATGCTTTCCATCCTGTAGAATGCCTTGTAGAGATCTTTGTTTTTCTCCATTTCCCTTCTTATTTCATGTTCAATCTATGGTTATCATTCACGCTCACAATACCAAGTAGCAAGAAGATTGCTTTGATACCAAACTTGATCTACATTTTCAGCTACTGGAATTAACCAAGATCTTTTACTTTTGTGGTGTTAGCCGATTTCATGTGAAAGAGTATGAAAAAATCACATGTGCATACTTTAAAGAAGAAGAAACATAAAGGCAACCATCAAATCAAAGGACACAAACACGTTGAGAACAAAGTTCACCTATGTTGGGAAGGGGTCCCCTAGGTCTAATTTTGAATAAGATATTGTAAAGTCTGAGCATTTTAAGGAGCGGAGCGTGAAGCGCGCAGGTCACTATGAGTTAAGGGGTTTTAGGAAGGTCAAAACCTCTTTGTTTTTGTATTATTTTGAGCTCCACCCATGGTATTGTAATAGGAAAGTGTATATAAAGGGATGCCTTAGCAAGTCAATGAGGAAGATTAAGATGATATTTAATATGTTTTGAGTCTGTAAGGGTACAATATTTATTTATTTTGGGTGAAGGGGGAGGCTCCTACTGCTGTGTGTGTGGAGACTTTGTTCAGTCTGCAGCCGAGTGCGCGGGCCCTTGCATTTGTGTGCACATGATCTGGAAAGTCTGTATATTGAAGATATGATTCAGTAATCAAGAGTATTTGAAGCAATTTTGTGTCCAATTTATATAATTATGTGTTTTCTATATTTATGCTCAATTGAATGCCATTTATCTATATTTTTTCTTAATTCCTCTGCAAAGATCAGAATGTACTATTATACGTTATTTTATGCATGACTAGATGCTTACGTGAAGTTCATAACTCTATTAATTGAAAATCACTTTAAGTTGGAGATTTCAGGGATAAGGGTTCTCGATGGTTAGATTAGGCTTGAAACTAAAGAAACACCCTGACTCCACATCACATAGTCTTCTGGATGCAGAAACCTAGTTCTAGCATCCCCCAATACTACCTTGAGTGAGACTGCAACCTGCACTAAGTGGGTTGTTGCCGAAAGGGCCAGTAGTGTAGGGTTTGTTGGTTAGCACGATGAACTCTGAACCTGGGTCCAAGCCCCCTCAAGCCAAGAAATGGTTTTGTTGCACGAGTTTGCAGCTCAGGAGAATTGAAACCCACACTTGCCAAAAGAAAAGTGGTTACAGAGGTATCTCTACACAGAAGTGCATGCAATTTTCTTTTTGATGATCCCTTGCGAATCACATGAGTGGCTGTCCAAATTAACAGATAGCAAACCTACTTGAAAGCACGATGATCCTATTGTGTGGACTCTAGAATTAGTTAGACAGATTGAAGGATCTAATTATAAGGTTGCAAGGGTTGTTGATTACTGGATTAATAGAATCTTAGGCAGTTTCATCACTAGATTTTCAATAGATACATTTGTGTCTTATAGCGAAGCTGAATGCCGATTCTTCAAAGGTCCGAGAGGTAAGTACCTGAAGTCGCTAAAAACCTAGATTAAAATACATTTTTGTGTACCTTATGGAATACTTTTGGGATATGTTGTCTGTAAGCAATGATTGATGGTAGACCCTGTTAAGATTGTTGTAATTATCAATTTGGAGCCCCCAAGGAATGTCAAGTGGCTGCGCGCGACTTTGGGTGATACTGGGTACTACAAGAAGTTTATTAAGGCTTACACATAGATCACTGCTCCCATGGAGAAGTTGTTGAAGAAGGATGCTATGTTTTGCTAGGACGATGAATATCAAAAGAGCTTGGATACTTTGAAGGAAGAGATGGTTATGGCACCAATCCTAGTATTCCTGGATTGGAAGAAGGAATTTCATGTGCATGTGGATGCATCTTGTATAGCGTTAGGAGCTGTCTTAACTCAACCAGGGGCAGGAGATATTGATCACCTGATTTCCCTCGCCATTCAAAAATTATCTAAGGACAAGAAGAACTATTCAACCACAGAGCACAAAGGATTGTCCATGGTTTATGCACTACAACAAGTGAGGCATTATCTGCTAGGTGCACACTTTAAAATGTACACGAACCATTCTAGTTTGGAGTTCTTAGTCAATAAGCCTATGCTGGGTGGTAAAATTTGTAGATGGTTTCTCCTTTTCTAGGAATATGATTTTGAAGTGATAGTGAAGCCTGGGAGATTGAATGTTGGACTAAACCACCTCTCGCAGATCGAGAATGGTGAAGAGACCACAACTATTGATGAAGGATTGCCTGACGTGCAGCTCTTTGCTATTAGGGTTGTGGATGAGCATTTTGCAGAAATTATTAAGTTTTTATCTACTGATGTAGCTCCTAAAGGTTACATGACATAAAAAAAGAAGGAATTAGCTGTCCAGGCTACAAATTTTTCTGTGATTGTAGGGAAATTATATAAGATGGGGTTGGATGAAGTTTTGCACTGATATGTGCCTGAATATTAAAGACATAGTATTCTAGCTGAAGCACATGGTGGTGTCACTGGAGGACAATATGCAGGCAAGGAAACTGCACGGAAGATCCTATGAGTAGGATTATGGTAGCCTACGGTACATAAAGATTCTAAGGAGTACTGCAGTGTGTGCGATGTGTGTCAAAGGACCGAGAGGCCATCGCGAAGGGATAAATTTCCATTAAATCCACAAGTCAGGCTACAAGAATTTTATAAATGGGCAATTGACTTCGTTGGACCTATTCAGCCACCACGGAAGAAGCTGGGAGCACATTATATTATCACACGATGGAGTACTTAACCAGGTGGGTTGAGGCACAACTTGTGTAGGATTGCAGCACAGACACTACCTCAAAGTTCATATTCAAGTTTATTCTTTCAAGGTTCAGATGCCCAAAGATTTTGATCAGTGAAGAGGGTTCACACTTTTTGAATGAGACAATTGTAGCTTTAAGAGAAGAATTTCAACAAGATCGTGGAGGATTCCCTCACAAAGGTCTGCAACGTTAATAGGAATGATTGGGATGTGTGCATACTAGTGGTTCTATGGGCATATTGGATGACCTGTAAGAAATTGACTGGGAAAACATCATTTTGACTATTTTGTGGAAAAGAAGTAGTGATGTCAATGGAATACATAGTCCCCAGCCTAAGGATCGCAGTAGAAACTGAGATGGAAGATCACGGCCTAATGGAGGAACACTTAGCGCAACTACTTGCATTAGAGGAGGACCACTTTTTGGCTAGATTTCATCAGTAGGTGAATAAAGGTAGAGAAAAAGCATAGCATGATCGTCACATAAAGCAGTTCACTTTCAAGAATGGAGATTTGGTCCTAATGTATGACAACAAGTTTACCAAATTTCCGAGAAAGTTTCAGATGCATTAGCTAGGACCATATGTCATTAAGGATACTTTGGATGGTGGTGTAGTTCAGCTCGCAAATATGAATGGGGAAGTATTTCCTGGTAGGATTAATGGGAATATATTGAAGGTTTATAGGGACGATCCCACCCCTATGCAATGACTACATGACCGCAGGAAAGTCTTAGTGCTTCTGGCTGTTGAAAAAGGGCACAGGACTATAAAATAGTCTGCTGAGGAAAAATTATATCAAAGAAGGAGGGTTGTGCGATGTTTAGGAGGATGGTGCAGGTGGAAGCTACGACAAGGTAGCTGTGCCACAAGGAGGAGTGCCACATAGCCTACCTAGAAAGTGATTGTTGGAACAACAACAATTGATTTGATAGGAAATTTTTGGTTAAAAGGAGTGGGGGAAATGCATTTAAGGCACAAATATGGGAAAATCTACCACCAAATTCATAGTTATGAGGAATATCTGAGGGTGAACAGACATTTTGAAGTTGAATTAGGTTATAAATATCGCACCCTACTCCACATTTGGACACTCTGCTTCTTTAGAATTTGCTATGTGTTTTTGCGCTTAAAGAGCCAAGTGTGTTGCTGCATGTTTGGTTACCTGAGTTGGGAGGAATTTGAGCAAGCATTCTTGAGGAGAGGATTAGGGAACATCATGACTGCAACACCGCTATTCCGTGCTACAACACCTAGGTTACCGAGGCCAAATCCTACTGCCTCCACGACAGGAGAGAAAAACCAGAAAAAGCGGCAGTAAACCCCGGTTCGATAATTTCCACATACAATTCCAACCGAGCAGAGAAAGAAGGTAAAAATGGATAAAAATAAGCACGCAATGGAGCCACAAGACTGTAAGAAGAAGAGCTGAATGAATGGTTTGAGGATATCAGCGCAAAATATGTGGATCCACTTTCTTAGTTTTTGCCATATATGCCACCGTGGAAGCCTACCTCCAAAGTGACTAAGGATCCACACCCTATCAAATTCAAAGTATTCACATCATTGGTGCCAAGGGAATTACCTATTAAGGGAAAATTGTTGGCCTGGGTACCGTACCTGAAGATGGAAGATTGGGATTTAGGCAACGATGAGAAATTTCTACAGTTGGAACCTAGCAAGTATCTAAAGGTCGTGTACTATAAGGAGGCGGGCCTCACAAGACTTGAACCATTGAAATGGGTGGGTGGTATTGAGCATGCAAGATTGCTAAATAGGTTGTATGTCCCACACTTTAGCTAAAGCATCATTAACACTATTTGTGTGCACCAGTTGTTGGTGTTGGTCCATGATGGTTGCCTATGGCTAGGAGAGTCCATCCCAATTGACGACATGTTGATCCAAAGAATCACAACACTGCCTTATCAAGGCGCGAACCCCACAAATGCTTTTGTGGGGAAGTCACAAGAGTAAAAGCTCGCATATCAAATAAAAAGTGACTTTGGGTTGGTTAATAAGTCCATGGGATATGCCATGAGTTCCATCTTAGATGAAGCTATGTGGTTTGCTGTACAGATTTTGCCAGGAAAAATCATGAGAAAGTGTCGTGTAGGTGAAGTTTCGACATTAGTGGTATCCTTGGCTATAGAGTGCAGCAAGTGGTTTCAATTCAATTGGGAAAAGTACATGTGTTAATAATTCCTATATGATTACCACGAAGCGCAGGAGGATGGAAAATCATTCCACTATGGATGGCTTTCAGGACACCAGATAATTCATAGTTCCACACTATGGATCCATAGTTGTGCAAGGCTATCGGATTTGCCTCACTGTGGGCGATAAAGGACCCTACTTGCGTCATAGAAAATAAGATGTTCCGGATATTATTCGAAATGGATCTACGCATGGTGATGAACCAAAATCCAAGGTTCTCACCAGTCTATTCATGGAATATCGGTGCATCGTTGACTTCAATGTTGATTTCCGCCATGTATACATCCGCACGAGGCACAATTTGATGAAGAAATGGAAGGCTTTACCATTTTTGGTCATCAAAGAAGATACCCCCAGCTAGTCCTTCAGTGATCGATTGACTAACTCCTTCCGAAAGACATAATATAGGGTGCAACAGGGACTAGTAAATCGGTGTCGAACAAAAGGAAGAAGGTGACCATTGACCTAGACAATAATACCATGCAGGAACCAAAGTGCGAGCAAGAAGAACATCAAAATACAAGAGAACCTAATCGGGGTGGTGAAGACCACTATGTAGACTCAGAGGACGTCGACTCTCCTTTTATTTTAAAATGATTAAAGAAGACCAATGCGAGAGGCACACGTAAGAAGCACAAATCCGATAACTCCACCAGCCCAGAGGCCATGGTCCTCATTGAGGGGGACCTTGATGAAATTTTGGATTCTGTTAGTTCTGTACCGAAAGATATCTGGGGCCACATCGAAGAGGAGTACCAATTTGTATTGATGAAGGTCTAGGAGGTCCACAAAGAATTACAGGTTCAGGCGAGCCAGGTTCAAGCACGTGTGGTTCAAGTGAGTTTGTCTCAAGAGAGAGTAGAACCAATGACATCGGGTAGCGTGCAATCGGTACTCACTTCAGATTTCCGCGTTGTACCCCTGTCCCATGATTATTTACACCCGAATGATGTCGCATATAGGGAGAGAGCACAGTCGCCTAAGAACGTGAGTATTAACCTCATGTCACTCCCTCTACACATAGGGCGCATCTAGAACAGGCCATTTCCAGAGTATGCAATGAGCTTCTAGAGCTCCAAATTCATTATGAGGCCGCTTCCGAAGACAAAGTGCAGTAGCTGGAAGATGCATTAAGAAAATTGAAGGTGCAGATGGATAAAGTTCGTTTGGATCTTTAGACGCAAATTACTGAGCTTCAATTGAAGTTGCAGCCCACCATGCCACCTAAGATATGAGAGAAACCTGAGGCTACCATCAGAATATGTAAGGAAACGCTCGACACTGTAGTCAAGGACTGCAGCCAACTGTTCGAAGAGACATTAAAACTAAATACCTCACTGCAAAAAGAACCACAGGTGAAAAAGATTGAAGTAGCCATCTGGGATAAGAAATTGCAGTACGATTATATCAGGGCTATTAGTGTTAGTCTTTTAAGCCTTCCACCAGCGATCAAACATGCTCTTACAAAGTGGTCTTAGGGTGTCAAAGTCAAATTTTTTCATTTCAGTGAGTCTTCAAGTAAAATTTGGTCACTAGGTATTAGGTCTAGGATTTGTTTTCACTCCTTCCAAAGTTTTCCAAGTGTCAGTCCATGTCACCATTCGGTTGGGTGTACCATCATTCAAAGAGTTGTCATCATCATTTCAGGTTCCAATGGGTCATTTTACACCTTGTTCATGCTTCAGTTGTACTTGGGTAAGGCTCATTTCCCTCTCCTAGGGTTTTTGTCTTTGAGCAAGAAAAAATGAATTTGGAAAATGTGAGAGAGGTTTTTGTCCAAAATAGGCCAAGAAATAAAAACCTCATTCACGTTTTACACAGGTGTCATGGTTTTAGAGAAATGTCAAAAATACAGTTGCCTCAGGAGAGTTGCTGCACCTCTGGAGTGACCTTGGTAAAATCAAATGTTTTCCTATATGGAATGCCCAAATGACTTTCTTGATGCATCAAATGATAATTAGACATAAATATATTTCCCATGAGCTATCATGAGCTCAATTTGGAGTTGAGGAAGACCTTCAAAAGTTCACTGCAATAGCACTCTACATTTAGGCAGCCTCATTCTGCACATTTTGACCAGTCTTGGGAGATTTGACTTTTGATAGAGCAAACGAACTCCAAATTGAAAAATTCAAGATGTTATAGAAAGTAGACTCAACACGCTTTCCAAAAAGCTATCACATGCCCAATTTGGACACCAGGATGGCCTTCAAACGTGTCCTGTAAAAAGGTGATATGATCTAAAGTCTGGCTCTACGCATAGAAGTGGCGCTACGCACCTGGGTTTTTCCTGCAATGTAATTTTGAACTGGCGCTACGCACCTAGGTGAGTGTGCTACACACTTGGAGGTTGAGCTACAAATTATTTCAAATTACATCAAATTGCCTCAAAACTCCCAAATTCCTCCATTGCAAGTAAGTAACATCCCTATTCTTGCTGAAAAGAATTGTTGCATCAGCTTTGGGTTGTGTTGTCTCTCAAAACATCAAACCCTAATTGTCACTAAATTATCTCATATATTGTAAAAACACACTCATTACTATTGTCCTATACCATCTTTTATTGTTTCCCTAAACCCTATCCTCCCATCCATAATTCCCTAGACATCATTCCCTAAACGTTTCCCTAATTCCCAAACCCTATACCCATACATATACCCCAAACCCTACATATACGCCAAATCCTACTCCCAAACCCTACATTATTCACTAAACCTACTCACTCCCTACATCCCTTTCCAATTCTTGTTCACCCTCACCTATTTTCATATTCAAATCTCTTCATAATCATCTTACTTCCATTCACCAATCCACCACTCTTCATTCACCACAAAGAGGAACAACTATACAACAATGGAGAGGGGCAGTGAGTATGAAATGGAGGAAGAAACCCTTAGTGACAGTTTCAGGGAGAGAGACACACAGGGCAGAAAGCCGCATAAGGGAGGAAAACATATCAGAGAGGAACCCACCAGTTTGAGGGAGCTGCAAGCCTGCCCATTTGCCCTTTCTTATTTCAGACATCAGTCATGTTTCAGTTTTTTGTGAAATGGTGGAAAGGGTAAAATATCATCATCAATTACCAAGGTTGTTTGTGACATATTTGGACAACAATGAGGTAAACCTTGCTGGAGTTGCATTCACTTTGTCACCAACTGTGATTTCAGAGGCTACAGGTATTTCAAATGTGGGTGAAAAGTGGAACAAAGGTCAGAACATTGACATAGAATACTATGAGCCTTACATCAAGGCTAAATATCATAATAGACTCAAGAGAGTATTCCCCTTTAAATTCTTGGAGGATAGGTTTGCTCTATTAATGAAGATCATCATCAAGTACTTTACCTGTAAAGGTAGGTTCTCCTGACTGCATGCCTACCACATTAGACTGTTGATGCATTTCACTAGAGTGAGAATGATTAATATCTCCTACTTCATGTTCAGAAACATAGAGAAGATGGCATTCATTGAAAAAAAGAAATCATACCCCTAGCAATTAACCAAAATCTACCACTACTCTTTGATTAAAATCATTGTTTTGCATCAGTTGAACCTTCTTAACATGCCATGTGAGACCTTCATTTCTCATGAAATGTTCAAAGGCCCTCAAGTCTTTTCATCAGTGCCTCATGAAGAAGGTGGACCTTCAGGACATGAAAAGGTCTAAGAGACTGAAACTGTTGGAGTGCTAGTATTTGTGACATATGAGAGGGGCACCAGGAAAATTTTTGGTGCTACCAGGCGAGTATTATCTCCACAAGGTGTGGAAGGGGTCTAGCCTTCATCTTCAGGCCATAGGCAAACGCTATCTCCACAAGAAGTGGAAGGGGCTTTGCCTTCTTCTTCAGCTAAACAGGTATAGGTTGGGAAGCAACACAAGGGAAAAGGTAAAGGCAAGGGAAAAATGCATGAGAAGGATCCTAGTGATGGGAAAGAGAGATATTTTGACCTTGTTGATCATGAGGAGACACAAGGAGTGGATGTCATTGACTTGGATGCTCAAGATCCGAGGACTATCAAAGACATGATCATTAAGGAACAAGAGGCTGAGATACAAGCTTTGTTAGTCAGTTTAGAGAGGGCTAAATGGGTCATCAAATATCTAGAGCAAGAAAACAAACAATTGACCGACAAGCAAGTCCTCATGGAGTTGCAAATGATCAAGGAGAACCGGCAAAAGGCTAAGAAGGAAAAGGTCAAGTTGACCTCCATTGAGTAAGAGATTGAGAATGACCAGGAAACCTGGCTTGAAAGGGTCAAAATACACCTTGAAAAGCTACTTGAGAAGGCCAATAGAGACAAGAAGATGCTTCACCACATGGCCTATCACTATATGACCCAGAACAAAATATGCAATATAAGGATGAGGAAGCTTAAGGCAAGGTTGAGGAAGGCCTTAAGGAGCAAAAAGGAGAAAAACAAGCTAAAAACCTTGGTTTAAGCCTCACTAGCCCATCAAATCAGCTAATGAGGGAGCCTTGTGCCAAATCTGGGCAAGTTTTGGTGAGTTTTTGTCATTTTGAAATTTTGAAATTTTCCAACACAGAAAATTGCATTAGGTGGTGCTACACTTTTGACTAGAGGAATGTTTGGAGAAATGGTTTGCATATTTGGATTCTTCATGATGAGAACATCAATCCTTGAAAGTTTCAGCAATTTTGGAGCAAATCTTGGTCACCTAAATATAAACAAACCATCAAACAATGACTTCTCTGCCTCTTTTTGGACACACAGGAAGCAGCCTTGGGAGATTCCATTTTTGAGGGGGAAAATGACCTCCAAATGCAAAAATTCAAGATGTTCCAGAAACTAGACAGGAAGAAATTTCAAATGAGCTATATTGGGCTCAATTTGGCTAAGGGGAAGGCCTCCAAAATGAGCTTAGAATTGGTGCTATGCACCTGGAAGATGGCGCTACGCATAGAACCAATTTGCTCAACAATCCAAATTTCGCTTAGTTTTTCTACAAGTTGACTTTTTCTTTCATATTGGATGAATTTATGATTGTAAATGATGCTATGATATGTAAATGTAAGTGTAAAATGACCTTATAGGATGGATTCATCATTTTGAAGTGGTTTGGGGGTCAATGAATCAGTTTCCATGGTTTTAGAGGCACGCTGTTCCACTGCCTATATTCTTGTTCCTAGTTTAGATATGGTTGAAACAGTCCCTTATCTCTTGGATTCGACCCCTGATGGCTAGCATAGGTGGTTTTCATGTCTATATTATGTATTTTCTTCCTCATTTGTAAAGGTTGGACTCTTCTGGATGCTTTGAGCTACATTGTAAATCTCTACAGCAGTTTGGCAAGGAAATAAACCAATATTTGTAGCTATTTTTGTGGGATTCTTGTGGTAATGTGTTTTTGCATTGTTTCTCCTTCTGTCATTAGTTTTTCTCATGTGTTATATGTGCCAAAATATATTTCATTCTTCTTAAATAAATGAAATCAAGATAGATAGGTGGAATACATTGGTAACAGTGCTTTGCCTTGGGAATACATTTAGTTTTTGATGTTTTCAGCTATCTGAAGAGAACTCATGATCCTTGCATGCCCTCCTAAGATCCTCACCAGTCTTATACCTACCATCTCACTCAATTCCAAGTTCCAAAACGCCTACCTACCTCGCCCCACAGAACACCCTGCAATTTTGACTTGCTTTCCCGGACCCAAAGCTACCTGCTCCATTTCATCCGGCAACAAAACCTTCAAAATCAACCAAAAACCCTAGAGATACTATACCTAGCATAAAATCCATATTTAATTCAGTCATCTCAACTGAGATTGACAAGAAGAGAGCCCTCTCTCGACCTGGTAGGGCTAGCTACTAGGTTAAGCTTGGTTTGTGGTTATTCTAAGATTGCTTCCCTTCAACCTAAGGTTAATCTAGGCTCTAAAAAGGGCCACGACGCACACCTTAGTACCTATGGAATAGTTGACCTGGTTGAAAGAAGGGACATCCCTACAATCACAAATCGAGGAGCTATGGAAGAAGATGCATATTATCACTACACAGATGTAGCCTTGGGAAGAAGAGGAAGGCCATCGCTTATAGACTGTTGAAGGCACACTCAAGAGTATGCAGCAAACATAGTGGACAATCAACTTAGTAGGAGAAGGGCCAGCTACAAAAAAGTCGGTCGAAGAAGTTTGACAGGCAATAGGATAATGCACGGAGGCACTTCAGCTCATGAAATATTCATTCAACAACCTAAAAGCAAAGATACAAAGCATACCAACGGAGTTACTTGGGGACAAATCACATATTTATGTTGGGGGCCTGTTGGGACTGGGTCCCCTGGGTCCAATTTTGACTAAGATATTATAAAGTCTCTACATTTTAAGGAGCAGAGCGCACAACACGTAGGTCATTAGGAGTTAAGGGGTTTTAGTAAGGTCAAAACCCCTTAGTTTTTGTATTGTTTTGAGCTCTAACCATGGTTTCTAGACAATGGTATTGTAATAGGAAATCATATATAAAGGGATGCCTTAACAAGTCAATGAGGAAGATTAAGATGATATTTGATATTTTTTGAGTTTGTAAGGGTATTATCTTTCTATATTTTGGGTGAAGGGGAAGGCTCCTGCTGCTATGTGTGCGGAGGCCTTGGTAAGTTTGCAGTTGAGTGTGTGGGCCCTTGTAGTTGTGTGCAAGATCTCGAAAGTTTGTATATTTAAGATTTGGAGTAATAAAGAGTATTTGAAGCAATTCTATGTCCAATTTATATACTTATGTGTTTTCTATATTTACGCTCAATTGAATGCCATTGATCTATATTTTTGTCTTAATTCTCTGAGAAGATCTGGATCTACTGTTATATGTTATTTTATGCATGACTAGACACTTACGTGAAGTTCATAATTCTATTAACTGAAAATAATTTAGGTTGGGGATTTCGAGGATAAGGGTTCACGAAGGTCAGATCAGGATTGAAACTGAAGAAACACCCTAAATCCGCATCCCATAGCCTTCTAGATGTAGAAACTTAGTTATAGCATCCCCCAATACTACCTCGGGTGAGACTGCAGCTTGCGCTAAGCAGGTTGTTGCCGAAAGGGTGTAGGTTTTAACCCCATACAAAAATTACCTGCATACAAATTCTAAAACACATAAAATAAAAAATGTAAGAGCATAACACATAAAACACATATACACAGAGATTTCCCTTGGATCCCAAAACCGGAATGACCAGCTTGATTTTTCATTATGTTTCTTTCAATGTTACAATACATATTTATACATGCCGAAGAATCCAATACCATGGACCGAAAACCATCGCATCCAAAACCATGGACCGAAAACCATTGCGTCCAAAACAATGTGCGAAAAAACATGCACAAAACCATAAGTAGGTCCACCCAAACTAATATAGGGTCCAAAAAAAAAAATTCAGGGGCATTGCCCCAGACCCCATAGAGTGGGGTTACCTGCACCCCTCAAATCCCCTGTGAACCCCCCCTGCTACATAATCGATGAAACGAAGGGGGGGCTCTGCCCCCCTTCTAACCCCCCTTTTAACTACGTGGGTTAGTCGTGGAAAGAATATAACACAACCCAACATTCTCCCACTTGTTGTTTTCTTTCCATAGGAGGCCACAAGAGAGCTTAGTCATTTATCCAGCCTTGCAACACCCATAGTTTCTCTACACCAAGAGAACTTCTCAGAGCTCACAGATTTTGTCAATGCATCTGTACTATTCTTCAAAGTGTCCACCTTTACTAGTAACACCTTTTTGTCTTCTATCATATACCTCACAAAGTGATACTAAACATCAATGTGCTTTGTCTTTGAATGATATGTAGGGTTCTTTGCCAAGAAAATTTCACTTTGGCTATCACAGTCTATCCTTATAGCTCCATGTACTAACCCCATACTTGAACACAATCTCTACAACCATATTGCTTCCTTTCTTGCATGAGTGGCTGCCATGTATTCTGTCTCTGTAGTTGATAGTGCCACTATAGATTGTTTCTTACTCATCCAATTGACTGCACCTCCAAATAGGTTAAATACATACCCACTTGTAGATCTTCTCTGATCTAGATCTCTAGCCCATTCTGCATCAACAAAGCCACGAATATCCAACACTTTGTCCAATCCTGGTCTTCCTTGGTAGCACAAACCATGATCACTAGTGCCACGCAAATACCTGAAAACCCACTTCACTACTGTCCAGTGCTCCTTCCCTGGTTTTGACATAAACTTCTCAATACTCCCACTGCATGTGCAATGTCTGGTCTAGTACAAACCATCAAATACATCAACCTACCAACTACACTTGCATATGGAACATGGGACATGTCCTCTTCCTCTTCTTGTGTCTTGGGACATTGTTCAATAGATAACTTTACACCTACAGGAATAGGAACCTTCACCGGCTTACTATCTTGCATATTAAACCTCTGCAATATTGTCTTGACATACTTCGTCTGGTTTAACCAGAGCTTCCTCTTTGTCCAATCTCTTTTAATTTCCATGCCTAAAATATAGTTTGCAGCACTAAGATATTTCATGTCGAATTTGGAGGACAAATGGGTCTTCAAATCCTCGATAATTTCTTTGTCATTTCCAACTAGCAACATGTCATCCACATACAAGGCCAGATAAATAACACAATCACCAATTAATTTAAAATACACACAGTGATCTTCTTTGCTTCTAGTGAAGCCAAGTCCCCGTATAAATGTATCAAATTTTTGATACCACATCCTTGGTGACTATTTTAACCCATACAAAGACTTCTTTAACTTGCATACCAGTTCTTGCTTACCCTTCACCGCGAAACCTTCAGGTTGCTTCATGTAGATATCCTCTTCCAAATCCCCATGAATAAATGTTGTCTTCACATCCATTTGTTCTACCTCAAAATCAAAAGCAACAACAACATATAAAAGTAATTTAATAGAAGTTACCTTGGCAATAGGAGAAAAAATATCACCAAAATCAATTCCTGACACATGGGAATAACCTTTTGCTACCAATCGAGCTTTGTATTTCTCCGCCTTTCCTTTTGCATTTGTCTTCTTCTTGAACACCCATTTGCTGCCAATGGTTTTCCTTCCAGCCAGCAACTCCAACAGATCCCAAGCCTCATTTTTGTGCAAATATTCCATTTCATCAACCATGGCCTCTTTCCAGAGTTTTCCATCCTCTGAATCTACTACTTCCTTCACAGTTCTAGGATCATTATCAGTAATAGATAAAGCAAAATTTGAACAGAAAGTAGATGAACTATACCTTTATGGCTTCCTTCTTTCTCGAACTAATCTTCTCATGCTCGGAGTTTGTGGCTCTTCATCTTCTGATTCCTCCTCTACTGTAGAGTCTGATTCTTCCTCCTTTAGCTCAAACTCTACCTTCTCAGGTTCCTTTGGTTGGAATTCATGCTTAATAACATCTTTCATCTCTCTGAACACCACATCTCAGTTGTACACAACCTTCCTTGTTAGTGGGTTTCAAATGTTATAACCCTTTAAGCCATCCTTATACCCAATAAATATGTGCTTTTCAGATTTACTATCCAACTTGGTTGTTTTCTCCTTTGGAACATGTACATATGCATCACATCGAAATACCCTCAGATGTGAGAGAGAAGGTTTCTTACCAGTCCATACCTCTTGTGGAGTCTTATCTTCCAATGTTGATGAAGGTGATCTATTGACCAGGTAACATGCAGTCTCCACCACCTCTACGCAGAACTCTTGTCCTAACTTGACACCACTGAGCATGCTTCTTTCCCTTTCCATCAACATATTGTTCATTCTTTCGGAAAATCCATTTTGTTGAGGTGTATATGGAGTAGTCTTCTGCAGTTCTATACCACACTTCTTACAAAATTCTTCAAATTCGTTATTACAAAACTCTCCACTGTTATTTGATCTCAGCACCTTTATCTTCTTCTCTATCTGGTTTTCTACCAGAGCCTTAGATTCTTTAAACCTGTCCAAGACTTCAGATTTATTCTTAAGGAAATATACCCATGTATTCCTTGAGAAGTCATCTATAAATGATACATATTACACAGACTTACCCAGTGATGGAACCTTCACAGGTCCAAACACATCACTATGCACAAGCTCTAATATTTGTTTCACCCTCTTACCACCAGAGGGGAAAATCACCCGATTCTGCTTCCCATATACACAATTTTCATAGAAATCAAAATCAAGAGAGATATTACTCATACCTTCTACCATACCTTTACCATGAAGTATTCAAAGGACCTTCTCTCGAGAGACCACTAGATTTTATTCTCCACTTTCAGGAACCACAAAACTGTTGAACCCATCAAAAACAGTGCTACCTTGCAGTTTGTACAAGGTTCCAATCCGAAATCCCCACATCAATACTAGTGCTCCCCATACCATCTTGCAGGTATCCTTCTCAAACACTGTTTTTACACCTGCATCATCTAGCTTGCTTACAGAAATCAGATTTTTGGCCAATGCAGGAATATGCAGAACAACCGGAAGTGTTCTAACCCTTCCACCTTGTAACTTCAACTTTACTTTTCCGTGACCAATGATTCTAGCCTTCCTATCATCCCCTAAGAAGACATCACCACCATCATATTTCTCATACTCGCAAAACCACTATCTATGGGGAGTGAAGTGAAAGGATGCACCTGAGTCAATCAACCATGCCTCATGATCTACATGTGTACTTGAAGAAGCCATGTACAAATCCCCAACTTCATCGGAGGTGGTTTTCGCCTCTACAGAAGGAGTATCATCAGATCCCTTTCCTTTGTCAGGAGCTTTAAATTTATAGTCCCTTTTGTAGTGCCATTCCTTTCCACATTTCCAGCAAACCACCTTTAAAGGTTTCTTTGGAGATTTAGATCTCCCACTCGATGACTTATTTTTGTTTTTGTTCTAGGACCATCCTTGTATAGAGAAGGCATCACCATTCTGGCTGCCCATATTTTTCCATCTCATCTCCTCCGTCAACAAGGATGAGACTATTTCATCAAACTGAAAGGTAGTTTCATTGCTACCTATTGCAATAACCAAACTATCCCACAAATCTAGTAGAGAACACAACAAACTGATGCACTTATCTTCATCTGAAATTTTAGTATCAATAGATAATAATTGACTTACCAGAGTATTAAATATGTTCAGATGTTTTGTCACCGAGTCTCCATCTTTCCTCCTCAGGTTATACAACGTTTTCCGTAGGAATAGTTTATTCACCAGAGACTTAGATTGGCACAAAGTCCCCAACTTGTCCCACAAAGCCTTAGCCATGGCTTCCCCTGATACATTCAACAATACTGAATCTGAGACACACAGTCGTATTGTGCTCTTTGCCTTCTGATATAACTTCTTCCATTCGTCATCGGACACTCCCGTTGGTTTAGTACTCGGATCTACCGTGATCCACTAATCTTTATCCACCAACAGATCCTCCATCTTGAGTTTCCACAACTCAAAACTCTGACCTTTAAATTTCTCGATCTCTATCTTTCCACTACTCGCCATCTTCTTTTACCACTAGAATTGATCTCGCATATCTCCCATTGAACAGAGTCTACCACAGGCCCGAGCGAAACCCCTCAGAATCAAAGGTGTCCCCTTGAAGCCAAAACAACTTTGATACCAAATGTAGGTTTTAACCCGGTACAGAAATTACCTGCATACAAATTCTAAAACACAGAAAATAAACAATGTGAGAGCATAACACATAAAACACATATACACAGAGATTTTCCCCTGGATCCCAAAACCAAGACTACCAGCTTGATTTTTCATTATGTTCCTTTCAATGTTACAATACATATTTATACATGCGGAAGCATCCAATACCATGGACAGAAAACCATCGCGTCCAAAACCATAGACCGAAAACCATCACGTTCAAAACAATGTGCAAAAAATCATGCACAAAACCATAGGTGGGTCTGCCCAAACTAATATAGGGTCCAAAATCAAAAATTTTCAGGGCGCTGCCTTGGACCCCATAGAGTGGGGTTACCTGCTGTTATCAGGAAAACTAGTGTCCATTCAGAGCTGCTAGTCCCACTAAGACGGGTAGCTATCTTCGAAACAAACAAAATAAAGTCACTTGTGTTTTCCTTTATGAGAGATAGATGAGAAAGAAGCAGAGAGTACCAACCTCAGTCTTTCACTTGGCTCCTTGCTTGTTTCCTTTCCCCTTTGACAGATCTTTACCACTCTTTGCTCACTTTCCTGCTTCAAAGAACACCTGTGGATTCAAAGCAGCATAATACCATCAAATCATAGAGATCTATAACCATAAACAATATAGGATCAAATGTATATTAAACATACAAATGCATATATCAATACAAGATTCATAGATACAAAAGAACATGGAGGAAAACTCAAATAGCTTTATTGATAGAAGTAGTAGAAGAGAGGATTACAACCCATTGGTTTGACCCACTGCTATCCTCCCAGCATGAAAGCCCTCTTCACCTCATGAAAAGCTTAGATCACCCAACAATACAATGTTGCACCGAGAAACCAACAACACTTCCTTACAAAATACAAAATTCCAGTCTTTTGGATCTCTAGGATGAGGGATCCATATATAGATGTTTGTAGGTGGGTGAGTTAGCTTCTGGGTTTTTTATTAATGTCATCTCTCTAATAGTTCTTGGTTCCACTTGGAGATTTCATGATCTCTTACTTATCCCTGGGCGAATTGAGAGAGGCAAGTGTCAAATGAGCAACTTCTAGAAGATTCTCTAGGTTTCCACCTAGCCAATTGCCTCTACCATTTGTCGGCTCTCACTCATCGCACCCTAAAGAAGGGATTTTTAGTATGCATTACACTTTTTGCATGTGGCAGGTGAGATGCATCACACCCTTAACACTGAGTAGTTTGTATGGTCTAGCTTTGACGAGTTCTGAGTAGTTTTTCATGGAGAACTTCTAGGAGATGATGTAATAAATTGTCCTTGATCCTTTAGGGTATGAAAAAACACTTTTAGGGACTTATAAGCCCTTGGTTTATGGACATATGTGATTAGGGTTACTGTGACCAAATATGTCTATAACAGTTGCCCCCTAAAGCATGAGGTCGTAAATCTTCTGATGTCGGGTGAAATGCTTTATCATGAGGATTTGAGGTTTTTCAAACTGGAAGGTGACCTGTAATAAGATACAATGCAATACATTATCTTCATAATATTTTCATGATCTAGCTGAGGGGGGCATTCCCATGCTCAGCTTTATAAATTCATTTTCATGTACATAGGATAGACAACCATCTGTGTGGCAGACTGATGATTCTAGTAGAGCCATCATCCTTTGGCTTGGATGATTATCTGTGTAGCAATGATGTA
The DNA here is from genome assembly GCA_000404065.3 of Pinus taeda. Classification (NCBI taxonomy): domain Eukaryota; kingdom Viridiplantae; phylum Streptophyta; class Pinopsida; order Pinales; family Pinaceae; genus Pinus; species Pinus taeda. Next base: position 16,698 of record APFE030503128.1, on the reverse strand, counting down.
TATTTTATGTCTTTATTTTCCTGAATATATCGCAGCCCGGATGGATGAAACTAGATCCGACGTCTTTAAAACTCGTTCAATCTTCGCCCAAAGTACAAGTCAGTCCATGTGAAAAGATGTTCTGACGTCGAACATGGAAAGACATCGCCTGATTACCAGCTAACGATGTAAGTTGTTAACAGGCACGAGAGGAATCACCGATGATGATGATGACCCTCAAGGTATTGTAGTACAATTCACATGGTGTGAATACATGAGTCGATGTCAAACACCACGCAAAATCTTTTGGTCAAAGGCCATTGATGTAAACTTGTCGCCGGAAGTGAGAAACTTGCCATTGAGGCATGCAAGCTTCAAAGTACTGAAAGGATTATTCCTAAGTTGACTTCTTGGATAATGAGCTGATGTCGACAAGAAGTGACCCGTCGTAGGAGGGCCTTAATGAATCCCACATCTACAACACGAAATAGAGCAAATGATTTTGTGGAGATGAAAACGATTTCATGATACAAGGTTCATGGTGGTGGTCATGAAAGAATGAAGTGTGAAGGTATTGCAGCGGATGAGACATAACCTGGGTTGATGAATTCTCTGAGCGACTTCTCTTGAACATATCGGTGACACTGAAATGGATTGGTAGCGTTAACCCCAAAAATGGATGGTATGGTGGACCAATGGTGATATGACCAGTGAATGGAATAACCCAACCCGACTCAATCATAGTGACAGAGTGAAAGTGTTATGTTCAAGAGTGACTTGCTACCAATAAATTTTCTTCAAGTTTTCTTCCCAATTTTTCCCCAGTCATTGCTGACTAGTACCTCTTTATTTTTGTCAAGCTTGAGGAGGATAACAAATGCTTGTTCTATAATTTTCCCTTCAGGAAAACCCGTCGCTATGTTTTAACGAGCCTAGCAACAATGAAACTCACTGTTGTCTGCATGGACAATTTTGTCGCTATTGTTTTAACGAGTTTAATGACAACGACAACTCGATTCTTTTCAATTTTAGAGAGTCTGAAAAGAGACGAAAAGGGAACTCCAATATTCCTTTTTCGTAATATAATCCCTTAAGTCTGAAAAAGTGTAAAATAATACGAAAGGGATGACTTTTCGATAGTTCTAACGAGCTAAACAAGATAAGCGCTCGATCTTTTTATGTAATGATCCCTCAGGTCCAAAAAGATTAAAATCTAGAGGAGGGATGGCACTTCCAATCACTTTAACGATCTGGGGAGGCCAATTTCTCGGTAATGTTTTCATATTTTACGAGTCAGATGAAAAGAGCTTAAAGGAGACTCGTTTTTTGATGAACGAGTGATTTTTTCGGATAACAGCTAGTTCCAGGTAAAGTTTGGAACTTTTCAATCATGGCAATGTAAAGAAGGTGGCTAATAGGATCACTTGTCGCAACTGTTCCTCGAAAGGGGTAAACAATCAAATGGAGGCGTATGATTGGCTAAAAAAGAGTGGAGGTGATGGTAAGAACACGACCAAGGTTTAAAAGTTGATAACTATGCGATCACAATGGTTATTTGCCGAAGGTGGGTTCATTTTTTAATGAGCTTAAACTCTGGTAAAACATATGCTCATTGATAGGTTTATTTTTTAACAAGCTTGAACTTTGCGTAAAACGGCTCATGCCAATCGTATAATAAGGATGTCTCATCGATAGGTTCATTTTTTAGGGAGCTTGCCCCATTCAAAACTTTGCTCCGCAGCCTTTCGTATACAAGCTAGGAATGACCAACTACTATCCTAAAGGTTAATTAACTACTAAGGTTAGGTAGGAAAACTCTTCCTTTACTTTGCCGGTGCCATTTGGTCCTTGCAAAGGTGAATGGTTGATTAGACCAATCACCTAACTTAAGCAGTTGAAGTTCGTAAAAACTATGGGGTTAGAGTTACGCTGGTCGCTTTTCACTTGCATGCAAGAGGTTTGCATGCCCCCAGGTATAAAGAAAAGTAGAGTTTCTAGGTTACCATATGAAAGTTCTCGCATTTTCAAGATTTCTCCATCCGCATTTGCAGACAAAACACTTCCTTGGCTCTGTCCATCGAAATAGACAAAGGTGAATGATGGGATACATCCACTCACATAACTTTCACGAGGGAATCTTATTCCAGTCTAATCCCATTTTCCTAAATGGACAGGTGTGTTAGACTAGTCATATATCTTCCGCAGAATCCTACCCTATACCTAAAGTTTTTCTGCCAAAGTAGACCAGGGTGCATGCCCCCTGGGTTTAGTCACATTCACCGAATCACTTGCGCTCATCAGGTGGATTGACTGGAGATTGATGAGACATTCCTTGTGCAAAAGGACTAGTTAGGGATGGCACTTGACTATTAGCTATGTGTGAACCAGGGAATGAAAGATGGTCTATGAGCTAGACCACTCTGCCTTCATGTGGAAAACACATCACTCGAAAGAGTGGGGAAACAATAGCTCCCATGCTATAAATGTAGTCACGCCCAAGGAGTAGATTGTAATCTAATGGTTTTCCTTTTCAAAGTTATAGGAAAATTTGGAAGGATCCCTAACAGTTGACTGGTTCCTTTGTTGAAGCCTGTCAGATTTCGAATCTCAGACAAAAGCAATGGCGAACCAAGCACTTTCCAAGAAGTTGAGGAAAGGATACTCACAGAAGCCCCTTCATTTATGATAGTACCAACCATGATCATTCTGTAAGATTGTACTATGATTCAGAATGGTACATTAGATGGTAGGCGGGGTTTTCCTAGTAGATTCCAGTCGAAGGAAATGTTTAGGTTGCTTGGAGGTGGGACCAAATAAACGGCCGGATAAATCTCTGACGAACTTCCTTCCTACGGTAAAGGAATGGGTAGATTTCCCCCATGTTCATCAGAGTCTACGTTTACAAAAATAATTTGAACGGTGTAATTCTCATTCTCTTTGGTGACGGTATCATCTAAAAGTGGATCCTCTAAAGACAAGATTGGGTCGACTTCCGTCTCGACCTGTTGACTTTGGTCCAGGGTGGACTCAGAGGGTTTATCTTCAATGATAGGTGCTTCGATTGACAACAAAGGTGTGTCAGTCGGGTTTTCAATTAGCGATGGACTCGGCAAGAGTTTCTTGTATCCAAGAGGAAATCACTGTGGTGACACAAGATGGTTATCCAAGACTCTTTTAGCTTCGTCCACGAAGGGACAATGGTGGAGGGCATGATCGCCTTCACACAGTCTGCAAGGAAATTTAGATCTTCCTTTTTGTCCATTGACTTCATTTTCACTAGTTGATGGCGTACTCTCAACATGATCGTCAGAGGTTGAGGACACCGGATTGTGCAAGCAGGGAGACCAGTCCCCTAAGATCCATGGGATACAAGGACAATCTCGATGATAGTGGTCTCCTTTGCAAATGATAAATGGAGATTTAGGTTTGGAAGGTGAAATGTCCAGATTTTCACCAGACGATGCATGGTTGCCCCCTTTCGCCTTTGGCTTCTTCTTCTTCTTCTCCTTCTCTTTCTTCTTCTTCTAAGTTACTTGGTTTTTACTTTTACCAACTTCACCAAGCGAAGAGGAAGAAGGAGAGGGAGAAGCAAATGAAGTAGAAGGTTGGGGGGTAACTCTAGTATCATCTGGTTACTGATTTGATTGCTCAGGAATCACGGTGCTTTGAACGACAGAGGTCGAGAAGAGCCATACTGGTAGACCAATTATTAATCCTGGAAGGGACAATGTGGCCATATGAGGTGCACCAACATCTCCCTAAGAGGAGAAAGGACTAGGATTTCCCCCAAGGGGAAATCCTTGGTTGGTGGACTCCATTTTCTTAACCTAAGATCAATGAGGGAACAATGATGTTATTCTGATTAAAATAAATTTTATGACGCTTTGACACAGCTTGCTTTTTCAATTTTTAAGAGTCGAGAAAAAACTCAAGATGACTCTAGTCGCCTTCGATTTTTAATGAGCCTGAAGTGACAAGTGCTCAGATGGACCTTTTCTTTTAAGGAGTCTGAAAATGAATGAAAGTAACTACTTTGGAAATCTAGACAGAGGGATTACCAAACCAATCACAAAACTACAAAATACTTTTTACGGTACGATAGTCAATCTTCCCGGAGGTTGTGTTCAGTGCATTGCGATCGATAGGGTAGCAGACACGGCTTCCTAAGGATAAAGGATATAGCCTATTTTGGTCTCCCAATATATACTCGAAGGTACGTGGGAGCACAAGTCCATACTGGCACTTGTCGTCTCAAAGAGGAGGAATCACCTAGCCTACGATGAAAGCGACAGTTACCAGGCTTTACGACACCGAAATACATCTCTAGCCTAGACTTCTAAATGTTGTGCATTAGGTTCCAAAGTGTTTTTATGTTAATTGAATTTATTTTACTATTGATCTTACTTAATATTAAGGTTCACCGCGTGATGTAGATATACAAATCCTAAAAATGTAATCTAAGATGATAAACAGTCGTTTACTCTTCTTTTTGCAATGAAAATCCTAGCTACTAAGGAAAGAGAAATATAAATCTTTCAACATAGAGCAAAGAGCACACACTAGATGCACTGTCCTAAATCAATATCAACAAGCAGTCAAAATGAAAATGCACATGCATGTATTTGTTTTCCACTTTCTTAATGTGTGAATGGCAAAAATAATGTTAAGTACAAATCTGAACTATCTTTTCTTTCAAAGTGACAGTACTAACAATTTTCTCTTCAAAATACGAAAGGAAGATGAAGACGACACTTTGCGATTTGAATTGAAAACTGCTTTCGACACTTGAAATACTATTAATTAAAATCAAATACAAGAGTAACAATGTAATCGACTATCAAAAAGAGAAGGATTATTTTCTTTGACTGAAAACGACACTTGCGACACTTTCAAATCAAAAGACAATAGTTTGATTAAGCTACCGTTTGCAAAAGAGAACTGTAAATGGCGAAAAAATACATAAAAACATTCACAATTCTTTGTACAATGGAGGTTGAATAATGCAAAGGAAGTGAGTTTCAACAGTGGTATACTGATCACAGACAACAAAACTCCTGAATAAAGCTGAAGACAATGAAGAAAAAACAAAAATCTGGAGGCAAAAACAGTCTTATCTGATCATCGCACCTGTAACACAGGGAAACAGGGATGCATCTCACCTACATCACATGAGAGTTACGATGCATCCAGATTGTCAAAAGGAGATAGTGTGATGGTCCAGGGATGAGATTGGGCTTGGTTCTTTGCTCACAGTTTGCAGCTTAGTTCAGGGATTCAGGCTGAGCTAATGATAGTCAGTAAACATAAACTATAGGGGTTGATCTAATGAGGTTACTTGAGCTACCACCAGGGCACTTAGGATGTTTGCAAGTCAGTTGTTCATTTTATAAACAAAACCTGGAGATGGACTGAAGCAACATTGATCTACTTTGCACTTGCATAGAAAATGCAGTTCGAAGGCTAGTTGGTTTGACTTCAGGCTCCATCTGTAGTTTATAAAGCAAAAAAATATAAACAAGCAAACAAGCTATTCGCTCCCCAGCAAAGTCACCATTTTGTTATCGAGAAAATTAGTGTCAATTTAGAGCTACTAGTCCCACTAAGACGGGTATCTATCTTAGAAAAAAAAAAACTAAAGTCACTTGCATTTTCCTTTATGAGAGATAGATGAGAAAGAAGCAGAGAGTACCAACCTCAGTCTTTCGCTTGGCTCCTTGCTTGTTTCCTTTCCCCTTTGACAGATCTTTACCACTCTTTCCTCGCTTGTCCCGATTCAAAGAACACCTGTGGAGTCAAAGAAACATAGAACCATTAACGCATAGATATCTATAACCATAAACAATATAGGATCAGATGTATATTAACCATACAAATGCATATATTAACCATTACAAGAGCATGGAGGAAAACTCAAATAACTTTATTGATAGAAGTAGTAGAAGAGAGGATTACAACCCATTGGTCTGACCCAGCACCATCCTCCTAGCATGAAAGCCCTCTTCACCTCATGAAAAGCTTAGATCACCCAACAATACAATGTTTCACAGAGAAACCAACAACACTTCCTTACAAAATACAAAATTCCAGCCTTTTGGATCTCTAGGATGAGGGATCCATATATATATGTTTGCAGGTGGGTGAGTCAGCTTCTAGGTTTTTGATTAGTGTCATATCTATGATAGTTCTTGGTTCCACTTGGAGATTTGATGATCTCTTACTCATCCCTGAGCAAATTCAGAGAGGCAAGTGTCAAATGAGCAGCTTCTAGAAGATTCTCTGGGTTTCCACCTAGCCAAATGCCTCTGCCATTTGTCTGCTCTTGCTCATCGCACCCTACAAAAGGGCTTTTCAATATGCATTGCACTTTTTGCATGTGGCAAGTGAGATGGATCGCACCCTTAGCACTGAGCAGTCTGTATGGTCCAGCTTTGACCAGCGTTGAGTAGTTTTTCATGGAGAACTTCTGGGAGATGATGTAATTAGCTGTACTTTCTCCTTTAGGGTATGAAACAACACTTTTAGGGACTTATAATCCCTTGGTTTATGGACATATGTGATTGGGGTTGCTATGCCCAAATATGTCTATAACACCTGCACCCCTCAAATCCCCTGTGACCCCCCCTCGCTATGTAATCGACACAACGAAGGGGGTCTCCGCCCCCCTTCTACCCCCCCGGTTAACTACGTGGGCTAGTCGTGGAAAGAATATAACACAACCCAACAAAGGGCTGGTAGTGTAGGGTTTTGTTGGTTAGCACAACTAACTCTGAACCTAGGTCCAAACCCCTTCAAGCCAACAACCTAGTGTGGGGTACATCTCCGAGCCCGATGTCAAGAGTAGGGAGGCCGCTTCATTAATTGTTGCAAGATGATGATGAGTACATCATGCATTGTTTTTCAATACAATTGTTAGGGTCCTATAGTTTTTTATAGGATCGTTTGATTATAGTTGATCATTATTATGTTTGAGATGTTGTAAATAATATTTCCTCCTATAAATTATTTCCAAAGTGACACCAAGTACCAAGAATTATGGATATTTTGCATATAAATGTTTTGATCAGATTAGACTCTAGGTTTTTTCATCAGAAAGAGCTCAGAAGCATCTTTCAAGCTGTATATCATGCACTCAAATCCAATTCCTAGATCAAAGGCAAGAGTAAGTTGAACCCTACACCAGAAAGCAAAGAGGAAGGCATAAGTGAGAAATCATTTATTTTGAAGTATTAAAATAAATGAATAATCAAAACTCTCAAAAACATGAAAAATTCATTTAGTCATTATACGCCTCCCAAAATTCAAAAGTCAAAGCCTATGGCCCAACTGACGCTCATGCATGAAGTCCCCCAACGTTAAAGGCATCGAGATGTGTGCATATTATAATCCATGGTTATGAATATGTTTCGGACCTACGCCCTCTGACATTTAACCAAAGGGGGGGTTTAAAAAGTGGTTTTCACTTTTACTTGCCTTTACATTTCTTGCCCCCCCTCCCCCTAAACTGCTTACTACCCACCCCCCACTGAATTTATAAATATGGCGGGAATGGAATTTCATGCGATTATGAAACCAATGTTGTGATAGGGAGCTTCATGTAAATTATTTTTACACATAAGAGGACAAGTAAAAATGAGATTTTACAAAGAAGCAATATATCTTTGTTTTTATGGGGATAAAAGTCAAAATAGAAATGTTTTACCAGCCATAGATTTACAAAAACAACACATGGTTTTGGAAATCCATCCAAACCATCCAAATATTTACAAGAGTAAAAGGAAATTTACAGGGGAAGATAAAAGGAGAAATAGGACATGGTTTTTGAAAACAACACATGGGTTTCCAAATCCATGGGAAGAAAAACAATACATGGATTTATAAAACAAGCCATGGATTTTTGAAATTGTATATGGATTCGAAAACATGGTGGAGCTCTAAATCATTCTAAATACTTTGAATTATGAATTTCATTTAAATATTTGGAATATTAATTTAAATATATTATTTAAATCCAAATATTTTGTGGCAATGAAAAGTATTTAAAAGATGATTGATAAGACAATGCAAAATTAATCATCAGATCTCCAGAAGGACATCAACAACATGTTGCATATATTCAACACCATAGTCATCAAACATAATGTAGTAGGGTCAGCACAGACATCTACCAGCAAGACAAACAACATTTCTCATTCAACAAACAACATTTCTCGTTCAAAGGCCTAGTCACCACCATAATGCCTAGAAACGACAAATTTCCAGTATCTAGTAAACCAATTCTAGATTTGAATGCACAATACTTCTTGCAGGCAGAGTTTCTAGTAGGCAAATTAGAGATATTATCTTATCTTTAGTTTATTATGCAAGTTTTTTCTAGAAATAGCCACAACCAACAATAATTCACTTTAAAGTCTGAAAAAAAGATCAGAAATAGTATAGACTTCCTATTACTTAGTTATATTTTGGGAAATATCTACATGTTTTTGTAGATATTGTTTGTAATAGTTTTTATTCATTTTTTTCCAAAGATTATTAGAGAATATTTTGTAAATCAATTCCTTTTTTGGGATTTGATATTAGTTTTGTAGAATATCTCAGGATATTTTGTAAATTAATTTATAAATACTTCATCTTCAGAAGTATCAAAGGTTGGTTTTTGAACAAAAGAACACTATTTTATATTGCTAAAGCATCAGTGGATTTACCAGTAATACATAAAGATCTTTCACAGGATTCTTGTGTCAAGTTGTTGGTGAAGTGCCTCTATCGTCTTATGTGTTTATATTTCTTTGTTTATAGAACATATTTGTTTCTTAATCTGAATTATTCAATACATAATTAAAGGACAGAATTTGTTTAAATCTACACTCTGCTCTGGCTACGAATAATTTCAATGTTTTTTTGTTTTTTGTTTTTCTGATCTTTCAATATAGAATTCAGATAACAATGCTCTATATATAAAGTGAATCTTAATATGTTCTTCCTTACCCATCTCATAAACTAAAATAATCCATTTAGTTTGGCTACACTACCCTGTGAGATCTATATGTAGACAATGAAATTTATCTGTACTTTATGAAATAGACTCCATAGCCCAATGGTAATATAGTTATCAACCAACCATTCAAATACAAATAAAACCTTAAACTTCATAACTAGCCTAATATTCAATATAAAAAAGTTAAATCTTGCAAAGAGAGCCCTCTCTGAAGCTGGCAGGGCTAGATCCCAGCTTCCAAAGTAGGTTTGTGGTTACCTTTGTGATTTTCTTCTCCAACCTTAGAAAATTATAGAGTGCTAACAACAAGGAAGAACTTCCTCAGCTAGAGTGGAATGTCTATCCATGAGGCATTCTCTTATAAAAACTCACTCATAAAATATATTCATCAACATGAAAAAATATAAAACTCTCACATGAAGTGGCATACAAGGATTCTCCAACATAGTAGCAAAAACGGATCTCAACATCAAAGCATCATCTCAGGAAAAATAAAAAGAAGACACAGCATTAGTGCATCTTATACCTCTAATTCTGGGGATGTCCTGAATATTCACACCTCTGCTGAAGAAAAAAACTGCACAATTGAATTCTTGCTAAAAAATCATGAAATATGACTGTAAACTTGACCCCTTTCTGACTCGGTCAAATTTGGGCTCTCCAGGAATTTCGAAGATTCTCTTTTCTAGGCTAATTGTAATTATGTTTCTCAAACAAAGAAACTGATCATACCATCACATTTCTTGCAGAAAAATAAACAAAATGAGTCTAAATTCGCTCTGGTTATGAAATTATCATTTTCAGGCCTTTAGGAAATCTTAAAGATTCTTGTTACACAGTGTTTTATCATTTCACTTCTTGTTCCATATCCCAAAGTGCCAAAATGATGACTACTGTGAAGTATATCCATCATGATACATAGACAAAAACATGCCTGAAAAACCAAAGGAAAATTTCCCTGAGTCAATTTTGAAGAAGGTTATCTAAAACTCTAAATTTTAGGGCTAGCGCACATTGCTACACTGCATGATCATGCTTATGGCAAGTTTCATTGCTTTACTCTAGCACTGTTAGTGTGGGTTTCGATATGAAAACTTGAGCTAAACCTCTTCTTGCAGGTTTTCCCAAAATAGGAGAGAAGCTTCGTATGCTGGAAACTTCAAGAACATCGAGTTAGATATTGGTTGTTGTAGATATGGTTGATCTCTCCCATTTGGAGCTCTTGATCTTATCATTATGAGCCTTCCCCTTAATATGTTAATCTTCCTCCCTCTTTTGTGGATCCCTAAACCCCTCTCCCTTCCTATAAATTAACACCCTTCCATCCCCAAATGGTTGGTCATTAATTGTTTGCGTTCCTATACTAAGATTACGTCCAAATGCTACCCATTTTAACTTGGAGGAGTGCTTGAAGAGAATTTTCTTGGAGTTGGACATCCACCAAAAGGAGGTCTCCAACATCAAGGCATAGGTTGTATTCTTCCCTCTTTAGCTCTTAATATATACATATGATGTCCACTTTCCATAATTGTGTAAATTTTTATGCTTTTAGCTTAATACTCCTTGATATATTAAGTAGTTTATGTTTGATGTATGCCATATATTCTCTTGTATCTTGCATTTCTCTTTGATATTTCTTACAGGTACTCGTATGTGAAGAACAAGTAAGAAGCTAGCCTGGAAGTGAAGGAATCAAAGTGATATCCAAAATATTGAGTGATTAACATTAGAGAGAGGTAGGTCACATTCTCTCTATATTTGTTAAACATAAGCTAGGGAAGTATATGTTAGTTTGTTTAGTTTGTTAGACCCACTCATTGGGCTAGAGATTTTTCCTCTATCCGCAGAGGGGATTTACCTTAACAACAAAATGGTGACTCCATTGGGGAAGCTAGCCTCTTCATCCTCTTTTTCCATGTGATCTCTTGATCAGTTTGACCGACCATCGATTTCTCAGTTAGTTTGAGTATGTATAAGTCTACACAATCACTGATTACTACCTTAGAGTGTCGAGTCTGGAGTGTTTGTTGAAATCTTTTTTATTTTTTTGCATTATTCCTTGCCCAATGTGTTTTTTCTCTGACAGTCATGTTGTCAGTGCATTTTCCTTTGAAACAATCTCGTTTATCCCCTATTCAACACGATTTTGGCCATTATAGTCACGTTGATCTCAGAGATTAGCAAAAATTTAGGGTTTCTTTGTCAAAATCTAGTGTGTCTGAGCCCCTGAGGTCTTTTCTGTTGTCCTATGTGATTGGATTTATTGATGTTTTGTTTGATTATCTAATTTGATTAGCAAATTCTTGTCTTTTTGAGATTTCAAGTGTTTGAGTGAAATTGGATTGATTTGAGGTTTATAGGTCATTTTATTGTCACTTTCCTCTTGTAAGTGTCACTAAGTTTTTGGTTTACTGATTGGTTAGATCTGGTTATCTATTAAAATCATTCAAAACATTGGTTTGCATTAGGTTTGGTTTGTCTTTTACAACGTTGATTTTCAATTGTGTTAGGTCATCTAGAATTTGAGATTCATCTTTGTCATTTATCAAGCATAGATTACATGCGTAGTTTAAAAATTGAAAAGAGTGCATTTATTTATCTATTCAAAAGAGAAAAGTGAAAGACATTTTCATTAAGTGCTTTTGGATTTTATTTGGTGTTGCTTTGATTGGTGCATCGTTTGCATTAGGAGCATTTGAATTGAAATCTCATTTTTTTGCTTTAGTTGAATCTTAATTGCATTAGAGCATCGAAAAAATCAAAGAGAACATCATTTATATAGAGTGAATCTTGGTGAAGTAAACATCATTTTTCTTTCGATAGATTGCATATTGGATAGTGAAAGTGAAGTTTAGTTTTTGCTTTTGCATATTGAATTTAGAAAGAAAAGTTAGCAGAGGCATGTTCTTTGATGCATTCTCTTGTTTGATGCATTAATTGAATGAATTATATTCCCTTTGTTACACTGAAATTTGTCACCATGACTATCTGCAGTTAATATGGCTCCATCAATAGTCATATTATCCTCCTTGTCAAGCCTCATACCTCTACTCTTCATGTCAAACTTCAAAAAGAGAGAAAGTCAATTAAAAACATGTTTATCTCTGGGTACGCAGGTTCTCTCTACCTTGCCTCCGTGTACGTACTCCAAACACACTGTACCTGCGTACTTGTACGCTCTGTAAACCAAAGGATGGGTGCGTACCCCTGTAAAGGTCAAAAGGCGCGAGTTTCATCTTTAAAAAGTTACTTGTGGTCACTTCTAGAGCCTTCTAGAAGAGTGTTTGACGTGTATTGAGCGCCTCCAGATGGTTCATGCATCCCTATGATAGAGGAACTTATCCCATCAAGAGAGGAGCTACCCCATCCAAAAGAGGGAGTATCCCATTGATGTTGGAACTGAATAACTTCCTCTAGAATACTATAAATACAGGCCTTGGGCCAGAGGAGGAAAGGTTGAAAGCTGAACATTCTAAAGGGTAAATGCTGCTGGAATTAGGACTTCCATTGTTGACTTGTGAGGAGAGATCACTATCCTTCCTTGTTGCCATATTGGGAGTGGGTGAGCTTGTCAAAGTAGAGGAAAACTCTTGCTGGACCCTGGGAGGAAATTGCACAACACCAAGGCTCAGGTTGTAATGGTTCCTTTTGTTTCCTTAATACAAATAAGTCCATTCTTCTCAATGATTTGTTGTTAATGAATTATTTCATGTACTCCTTGGTCTATGTGATGAATATGCTTTTTTTTATGAAATATTCAGGTGTTATGTAATCGTTTGCTTTGTTAGTGTATGCAGGTCTTAAAGTGAAGGAGGAGCTCATCTGGATCAGCAAGGCTGGACTGCTACAACAAGCGTTGGACCTAAAGTAAGATCGGAAAACACTTGATCTCTCATAGAATAATGCGTGTTTAGAGAAGGATTGCTCTTGTTTGGTTTGTTTGTCACTAGAG
>APFE030503109.1:69157-93192 GCA_000404065.3 Pinus taeda | reverse complement strand
TCAAAGTCAATAAGTAATAAGGTAAAAATTACTCACTGGGCATAAAATAATTAAAAATGTTAGCTTGGTTTGTTATAATTATTACCTTAAGGTAGAGCAATAATATATTAATAGGCTTTTAGTTAAAACTTGGTAGGTAAATAGTTCGTTAATTTATTTTTGGGGGTTAGTATGTTATATTTATTATCCTAAAAAGTAAAAGTTTGAATTTAATTAACAAGACCCATAATCTTATTACTAGATCCAACTAATACTATTATAACATTAAATTTATATGAAATAAGAAAAAATAGATAACCTAATAAATTAGTTAAATAATTACCTCATACTAACTATCAACATCATTTTTAACTTAATAAAATTAATATGGTAATTCAAATAGAAAGAATATAGAATTTACAATAGGTTAGTTAATTAATTTTATTTATTTATATCTAAAGAGATGGAAAGAAAAACCATACTATTGGAATTCTTTCATCCATGAGAAGGAATAGACAATGGTTGCTTCAATATCTTACTAGGACACTTAAAAGGAATTCGAACACTAAAATCAAACCCTGACACTGTAAAAAAGGGGGGAGGAGCAAAGATGAGAAGGAGAAAAAGAAAAGAAAAAGGAAAATAGACAGCCTCAAGGATGAGAGGGAAAGACAAAGAAGATCATAGAGAAGAACCACCCAAGGGGTGGGGATGGGAAGGGGGTAGCTAAGAGGAAAGGGCAGGAATCCAACAAGGGTAGCTAGGAGGAAAGAGCGGGAATAGAGAAGAACCACCCAAGGGGCGGGGACGTGAAAGGGGTAGCTAGGAGGAAAGGGCAGGAATCCAACAACTATTGCTAGGAGGAAAGGGCACAAATCCAACAACAGTAGCTAGGAGGAAAGAGCAGGAATAGGAATCCAAGCCTAATATTCCAGCCGTCATCCCTATTGAGATTCCTCGGCCTTTTCTCATATTTACTAAAAAATATATTGTTATTTATTTTATAGTACATTTATTATCCAGTTATTAATTAAAAAATTAAAACCTGTCAAGTTAAAAATAATAATTATAAAATATGAATTAACATATTTTTGTCTTATATATTTTTTATATAAATAGTTAATTTAAATCACTATTTATATCTCTTAAATAAAATAAAATAAATTTATTATTCATTATTATTATTATTTTAAAAAATTGTATTGACAAGTTATAAATAATATAGAGTTTTAAAAATGCAATAATCAATATTTTCTAATATAAAAAACTTAAAATTAAAAATTAAAATTTTCTCTAATAATAAATTATATTTAAAAAAAAATTTAAATGGTTCATGCAAATAGAATTAATTTAAATAAATATTGTAACTATAAAATATGTTGTTATTTTATTTTTATAGTAACTTCATTACATTATTAATATAAAAAATTAAAAATTTGTCAAATTAAAATAATACGTAAATATATGAATGACTAAATTATTGTTTGTTAATTTTTATAAAATAAATATTATTTTTCGTTTTTTAAATAAATTTTCTCTTGAGAAATAATTTTTAAACACCATGAAAATTAGTGATTTCATGTAAATGAACCAATTAGAAAATATAATTTTTTTATTTAAAATGTCATTTTTTTTTCTTCAATAATTTTCAATTATTTTTTTTTAAATTTTTTAAAATATTTAATTTAATGTTTAATTTTTCAAAAACTTTATAATATATTCTGGAAATTTTAAAAATAATTGAAATTCGAGATTTTTTTTACTTAAAAATAAAGACAATAAAACACAATAATCATTTTTTTTTTCCACTTAAATAGAAAACAATATAACATAATAAAACTTTTTTATTTACTTAAAAATAAAAACAATATAACTTAAACAACAACTATAAGAAATGAACATGAAAAGTCAATTACCTATTTGAAATATTGTGCCTGTCACAAACTCGATAGGGGAGTCTAGTTGTTTGGCAAGTTGGAGGAGAAGCCGATAGACTATCAATATCGCTGATGAATATAAGGGGGGTGGTATATATATTTGTGACTTGTAGATGTTAATTTGAGCAATTGATATAAGTGAATAGTATCATGAATAGTCTGCGTAGAGCTTCCTATGGACATAAGCGAGAACACCCACTTTGTAGTTGACTCTGCAGCTAAGCCCTCCTATAATTTGAATTTACAATCGGCTTAAGCTTGGCATTTGAATAATCCCCTCCCTCTTCTTTTAGTCCCTGCTATCCAGCAATGGCATGGGACTATAGTAATTAGTTTGATGCATTTGACATTAGTTAGTTTTCAGTTTTGCACAATTCTTTTTTCATGTTTCGTTATTTTGAAATTAATCCCTTCTTATTCAACTTGACCATCTTGTTTGGCTTCTTCCCGAGGTAGAAGAGGCTGGACTATATAATATTCTACCTTTAAACAGTTTATTTTTTAGTTTTTTAGAAACATTTTGCATTGGCAAAGTAATGTTAACATTAGTTTGAGCTTCTTATTAATGTTATGTATTATTAAGGCATATTTGCTATGGTTGTAGGTAGTTGCAATGAAGCTAGTTACAGGTGGATTCATGCAGATCTAGGTGATTACAGGTGGGTGCATGCAGATCCAGGTGGATGCTTATCAGACTCTTCATTCTAGGTATGTCAATTGACTCACTGGATCTGGATCAAGGTGGGTAGGCGAGATTCATCCTCTCCAATGGGTCATTAACCACTAAAGAGTTTCCTTTAGTAGTTTAGCTAAGAATGAATTAGCCAAGAATGGATTGGAGGCGGGGATAACCACTATTTAGTGCACGAAAACCTATGGAAGATACAAGTGATAGCCCTGTATGAGAGAGAAAGAATCCATGGATGTAGCATCCAACAATTTGCGCCCGTACTTCCAGCATGTGGCACCTTTCTTTGCAGGAACTATCACCATCCATCGCAACAATTTGAATTCTATCCAGATTTTAGTCAAAGAATTTTCAAGGACTATTTTAGGGTATCCTTATTCTCTACTAGTATATTTTCTTCTTGAGCTTCAATGGATCCTTCTGTAACATGAGGGTTGCTTTTGTCTCTCGCTCTCGCTGCTGCCAACTATCACTTTCAAAGGTGGGCTATCATCAGGGAACAGACTATATATCGGTAGTTAACATGTTATTGATTGGTCCTGCAATTCTTCTAGTCAAGTTGGAGCAATTGGAAAGAAATAAAGGGATGGATTGGGGACCTCAATACCAATAGGTAGTAACACCCTCAAGCTTGGAGTAAGGCTTTGAAATGAAAGGTGCGGGGCAAGACTTACATACGGCCTGTCTATGTTAGGGCCATGGTCGGTCTGCAGTCCTGAAACTGAACCTGCTTGTATCTTGCAGAGCTAGCTTGCGGTCCGTCGAGTCAACTCTCCAAATCATTTCCTTACTACAATGTTCTCTACCTACCTACCAACGACGGGCGAATGAATAGAAAGCGGGGGATTGGGGACTTTTTATCAGAACTGAACAACGAGATAATATGACATTTGTTTGCAAACCTACGATATCTATGACATCTGTGCTGGTTAATCTGGTTAAGTTGATTTGACGTAGGTTAACACAAATAAGATCATTTATACGTGTCCCTTGCTAGTAATTTATTGTGTACACATTTCATTCGATTTAGCATTATGCATGCAGAGTCATCTTACGTGAGTTAGTGTTGTTGTTATATAATATGGTTGATGTCAATAAAGTTCTATTGAATCAATTTGTAGTGACTTGAGTGCTCTCGCTTGACTTCGTTGGTCTTATTTCAACTAAGACTAGAACCTTATGATAGTGTTTCATTGTGGACCTGACCTGATAGTTTAGCGGTTGGTCTAGTAGATTAAGAAGCAGTCAGTAAAGTAGTTGATCCAGTGGGTTGTTTACTTTTAGAAAGGCTTGTACCTTATTCTCATGGGTTTTTACCATGACTTGTTTGTTTCCACAGAAATTTTCTTAAATAGGCTAAATTTCCTACACCAAAAAGTTGTTAGAACTTTTAGCCGAATTCCAAATTGTACCTGTGATCTGTGATTTTTCCTTTTTAACGTAATCCTAATCAGATATATCTTGCCTTCTTCGCAAGGGAAGTATTTAGATATAGATCTCAGTGTCTATATGCCCTATTCCAGCTAAAATTCTTCAAAAGGAACTCCTTGTACTTCCACATTTTCTCATTTGATTGAGGCAAGACTAATCCCGGTTTAAACAAGAATGCAATAAAGTACAAAAATAAACACAAATAAAAAGATACATCAAAAACAATATTTCATTTCATAATTGAAGAATATTGAAATATGCTTACAAACAGAAATGGAAATAAACTAGCTCGGGCGATGGTAGCTTATCTTTGAGAAGTGATGTGGCAGCTACATGCCTCTGAACTACCTTACAATGAGGCTCAAAGGAATTTTTATTATTGGACAGTAAGATCAAACCTAAACAACCAAAACCATAATTTGAGGAGATGTAACACCAAGAGTTTATGGGCCCCATTGGGGTGAGTTGGACAGCCAACCTCCCGGGGTCGCGACTTGGTCATATTATCTTCGTTTGATGCACATGATAACCCGTTGAAAAGATCTCTCCGAGGAATACGAAGAAAAAGATGATATTAGGTAAAAAATCATCGGCATTGGATTTCCAAAAAAACATCATTTAGGGCCTCAAAACGGCTCTTGAAGTTTAGGGCCTGAAAAACTGCTAAAAATTGTAAATTGTGCTATAAGTAAGGAAACTGTAAAACTGAAAGAAGTAATGGTGGGGGTCCAAGTGGAATTGCTGGGTGGACACCAATATCCACCTGGATCATTCCTCCCCCCTTAAGAAGCAATGGTCCCCATTGCGTTGAGTTCCTCTATGAGATGAGGAAACTTCTGCTGAACTGGGTCCCTGGTGAGCCACTTGCCTTGGTGAAGGAGTTGGCCTGCTTTGACAACTTGATACAATTGGAACTTCTGCTGGCAAGTGTGATTGACCTACGTGTCCATGATTCGATCAGTTGTAGCTTTTTCCATGCAACGTGGATTTAACTTTGCTAGTGTGAGTTGTTCTGCAATGTCAGATGTGTCTAGTAATGGTGGAAAGTATGGCCAAAGGTGGTCTGCATTGAACACTGGGTGCAGGCCAAGGAATGGGGGAATGTTGAGCTTAAATGCATTATCCTCCACCTCGTTGGTAATGGTGTAAGGATTATATCAAAGTGTTCTAAGTTTCCAATAGGCTCCGGTAAGGCGTTCCTTTTGCAAATGCAACCAGACATTGTTGCCCACCTAAAACTTGTGTGGCACCCAATGTTGATCATGTCCCTGCTTGTACTTGGAATTTGATTTCTCCAGAATGTCATGGACCTACGGGCAGATATGTTGGATGTAATCAATGAAGTTGTTTGCCTTATCTATTTTGGAATGGACATGAGCTGAATCTGCCTAAGTAGCTACAAATGGCATGGCCACATGAATGGGACATAGTGGCTGGAATCCCAAGCCCACCTGAAAAGCGCTGTGGCCAGTCGAGCTATGGAGAGCCCGGTTATAGCTATGCTGAACATAGGGGAGGCTCTCATCCCATGTGTGTGGATCCTTTGTGTTGTACATGTGCAAAATATGTATGATCATCCTGTTGACAACCTTTATCTGGCCATGAGTTTAGGGATGGAAGGTTGTGGACTTAGTGAGTTTGGTGTCCAGCATCGACCAGAGACTGGACCAAAATGTACCGAGGAACCTGTTGTCCCGATCTGATATGATAGACTATGGGATCCCAACGTGTACCCACACTCATTCAAAGAAGAGTTTAGCAGTGGCTTCTACTGTGATATTCTTCTTGCAGGCTGCCATAATGGCCATCTTCGAGAACCTGTCGACAACCACAAAAACACAGTCATTTCCATGCTTAGTATAAGGAAGGCCCGACAAGTAATCCATGGAGATGGATTCCCAAGGTCAACTAGGGGTAGACAGCGAGGTATATAGGCCTTGCTTCTTGATGGTCGGTTTGGCAATGGTGCAGGTAGTGTAGGATCTAATGTACTTCCCGACATCCTGTTGAAGATTCGGCCAGTAGAAATACTTTTGCAGTACTACCACCATTTTCTCAACCCTGAAATGACCTGCAGCGCAACTGTAGTGTTCTTCCTAAATCATATTGGCACGCTCGCTTGAAGGAACAAAAAGGTGACCCAAGTGGCATAACAGGGAATCCTGGAGGTGAAAATCTGGAACATGATGACCCTCCAAGAGTGTCTTGTATGTGTGGACGAATTCTAGGTCGCTTTCATAGAGAAGTGGCCAACCAGAAGTCCCGTGCCCACAAGAGTTAAGCACGGTGGTTAACGCCATGATCGGTGGTCGACTGAGGAAATCTACAACATTATTGGTGCTGCCCTTCTTATACTTGATATTCAAATGGAACTGTTGCGGGTATGCTCACCACTTCTGATGGTGATCATTCTGCAACTTCCCTTGGGTTTGTATGAATTGCAGGGGTTGGTGGTCTGTGTGGATGACTGTTTCCTTCCCCAAAATGTAATTCTTCGATTGTTGGCAGACTTGCACAATGGAATACATCTATTTTTCATAAGTGGGATACTTCTGAACTGTGTCTGAAAGTGTCTCACTATGATATGCCACCGGATGCCCATGTTGAGTAAGGACTACCCCAATAGCACAATCAGAGGCATCTGTCGCGATCTGAAATGGTTGTTGCAAGCTTGTTAATGCGAGCACTAGTGCTGAGCAGAGGTGATGTTTCAACTCTATGAATGCCTTTTATTGAGGTTCAGACCAAAAGAATTTTTCTCTCTTCTCCCTTGGTGACTTGACTCAAGGGCTAAGTGATATGAGAAAATACCAACATTAACCTGCGGTAGAAGTTGAGGAGACCCAGAAAGCTACGAAGCTCTGTTAGAGTTGTTGGAGATGGCCAATCCCGAATGACTTGGATCTTGACTGGATCCACATGCACCCTCGATTCATCAATAATGTATCCCAGATACTGAACCTGGGTCGTGCCAAAAGTGTATTTCTCCAAATTGGCACATAACTTGTGTTGTCGCAGTGTTTGGAGAACTTGTCGGATGTGGTGGAGGTGCTCTTCCCAACTCTGGCTGAAGATCAGGATGTCATCCAAGTACACCACTACAAATGAGTTGGTGAATGGCCATAAAATGTCATCCATTAGCCTCATGAAGTTTATAGGAGCATTCATCAACCCAAAAGGCATAACCAACCATTCAAAAAGGCCCTCCTTGACTTTGAAGGTAGTCTTCCACACATCGGAGGGTTCAATTGGTACTTAGTGATATCTTGACTTCAAATCGATCTTGCTGAAATATTTTTCCCCCTTTAGTTTGTCCAGAAGGTCATCGATTTGTGGGATCGGGTACCTATTCCAAACAATGACCTTGTCCATTGCTCGATAGTTAATATAGAGTCTCCAAGTCCCGTTCTTCTTCTGTACCAACACAACTGGGCTCCCACAGGGTGATGAAATTGGTCGGATGTGACCTTTTTGCAGTAGCTCCTGAATTTGCTTCTTGATTTCATCATTCTCCAGAATAGAGCGTCGATAGATTGGTCCATTGGGTAGTGGCGCACCTGGGGTCAGGTCGATGGAGTACTTGACCTGACAGTGCAGAGGAACCCCTGAGGGGGAGGTGAATATGTCCTTGTACTCCTCAACGACCTTGTCCATTTGTAGTTGTCGTGCGGAGGGGCCCTGTCTAGAGGTCGTGGACACCGTTTTCTTACTTCCTTAAGGGTGTATCATCAAGAAAACAAATTTCCCTATTTTGGAAATGAGCTTATTACATTGTTTTGTAGTAACCAAAGAGATGGAGGTAGGCAGTTCTACCTTTGGTATCCTGTACAACTTATTTCCCAAAGTAACAATAACAGAACGAGGCCTTGATTCATACACAACATGTTGCTTCCACAAGTATGGTTGGCCTAATAATACATCATAAACATCAAGGGGAGCAACGTCACACAACTCCTCATCTGCGAAGGGCTTGATGTTGTATGGAAGGTGACACTACTGGCTGACACGAAGATCCCATCCTTGGTGAAGCCACCCGATGGTGTACAGTTGTGTTATGGTTAGTAAGCCCAACTGCTTCATGACCTCTACCAAAATGAGGTTCTTTTGGCTCCCGTTGTCAACAATGAATTGTAGCGGGGAGCCCTTTACCCACATTTGGGAGTGGAAGAGGCGCTCCTCCTCCTCTGGATCTTCAAGTTCCTCCTTCTGGATCTTCGTGGTGACAACGGTGGTGTTGGGCTCTACATCGATAATTTGCTTCCCTTTGTCATTCCCCTTGTCGGGTTCTGACTCGGAGTCGGAACATGCATCTGAATCTGAAGCCTTTAGCTCAGTAACTAGTGACTACTTGGCCCAACACTCTCTTGTGTTGTGAGTGGAGCTCTTATGGAACTCACATCACTTTCCTGTGTCCTTTTTGGCTTCACGACGCTATTCTGTGCTTGCGTCTTTGGTGGGTTGTCCTTGGCCGCCTTGCCTTGGCTTTGTCCTCTATTCTACGGTTTGGGGGAACCTTTACCATGCCTCAGATTCGTAGATCCAAAGTCTTGCTTCTTCTGTTTAAAGTTTTGCTCGATCTTGACGGCATGTCTATATATGGTGTCAAGCGAGGAGATGTTCAGGAATTCTATTTCATCCTCGATGTACCTGTGCAGGCAGCTGCAGTATTTGAGTACCAAATGCTGCTTCAAATCCTTGATACCCAACTTTGTGTGAAGGGTGTGAAAAATATTGGTAAAGTCCGAAACATCTTGGTCCCTTCCCTGCCGCAGTATGGTCCACTTTATGTATTGATCCTCATAGATTCCGACAGGGTAGTACTACTCCTTAATGGCATCCTAGAATGAATTCCAAGCGGGTGTGGCTAAAAACAGTGAGGCTGTACTTTCATCCTTCTGCTCGTAGTAGGTTTCCCACCAGTCCTTGACATGGGGGGCGGCTTTGAGAAGAGCGAAAGTAATCTTTTCCCAGCTAGAAAAATCATGAAGAGGAAAATACCCTTCTAGCAGATTTAACCATTTATCTACAATGTCTGCATCTATCTGAGCCTCAAATATGGGAATGTCAAAGATAACTTGTAACTTAAAGGGTGTGACAGAGTAGCTGCTAGAAGTAGATGTGTAGCCCCAGGGTAGCTGGTGAAGGATCTGGGCAAAGTTTTCCATCATCATGTTCCTTTGTCATTCGAGGGCCTCTTCAAGCAAGATTTTGATAGGATCTCTTGCCCCCTTGTCTTTATTTTCATCTGCCATGGGAGGTCGTCAAGATTTGTGAGGCTGGTCTTGCAAAGGTTTGACCAGTTCAAGCCCTTACTCCTTATATCTCGACCTCGTTGGGGACATGCAAGGAAAAATAGAGAAAGAGAAAACTGCTTTGATACCACTTATCCAGATTTAAATAGGAACACATTAAAGTACAGAAATAAACAAAAATGCAAAGATACAACATAAATAATACTTCATTTCATTAATGGGGAATACTTAAATATGCTTAAAAACATAAATGGAAATAAACTAGGTTGGGCAATGGCATCTTATCGCTGAGAAGAGATGTGGTGGCTACATGCCTCTGAACTACCTTATAATGAGGCTCAAGGGCTTTTTTATTATTGGACAGTAAGAGAAAACCCTAAACAACCAAAACTCTAACCCGAGGAGATGTAACACCAAGAGTTTATGGGCCCCATTGGGGTGAGTTGGACAACCAACTTCCTGTGGTCACAACTTGGTCATATTATCTCCATTTGACATGCATGATAATCCATTGGAAAGATCTTTCCAACGACTACGACAAAGAAGAAGATTTCAAACAAAAAATTGTTGGTGGTAGATTTCCAAAAAAACGTCGTTTAGGGCCTCAAAATGGATCCAAAAGTTTAGGACTCGAAAAACTGCTAAAACTAGTAAACTATGCTACAATTAAGGAAACTGAAAAACTAAAAGAAGCAATGGTGGTGGCCCAAGTGGAATTGGTGGGTGGCCACCAATATCCACATGGATCAAAGACGCAGCCTCATTGTGTCGTTTGATTGAGGCAACAAGCAGCAGGAAGAGATTCTTCTTCTAATTCTTGTATGCCGCACATAGATAAGTTTTATAGCTCCTCTATAGATAACCTTAGTAGCCCTCTATAGTCCCCACACCTCTAAGTTGTTGATTGGCATCCACTCCGTTACATGTGTTGTCTTCCTTGCATACACATAACATAAAAGGGCACCTCCTTATTGCTCTTCCTACTTCGGACCCCATTTGTCCACATTTCCTCTCTCTGTTCCCTGTAACGCTCATCTGTCCACCCACCCTTCTTCCTTCCAATGAGTTGTATAGTTTCTCCTTGGTCTTAGAAATTTTCTACTCGAAATATGAAGTTAGTTTCAAATAGACAAAGTGTAATATGTGTTATGGAGTTGTGTGGGGCTCTATTACTCCTTATATTTATCATTTTATTGGCCTTGGCTTGGAAATGTATCAGGCCTTGCTAGTTACCGAAAGAATATATACGATTCATTACTACTTTAGGCTTAGCTCAGTCAGGGAAAGCTGCTGATGAAGCCCCAGAGCATAAGTGGAATTAGAGTAGTACAAATAATGGGTATTTCTTACTTGTTGTAACTTACATCATTAGTGATATATAAAAACTCATTGATTAGGGAACACCAATATCATATGTTTTATCTACTAGTAGCTTCACGAGTGATTACCGAAAGGATATATATGAGTCATTACTAGTTTAGGCTCAGCTCAATCAGGGAAACCCACCGATAAAACCCCAGAGCATAAGTGGAATTAGAGTAGTACAAACAATGGGTATTTTTTACTTGTTGTAACTTACATCATCAGTGCTACATAAATGCTCATTGATTAGGGAAGAACAATATCATATGTTTTATTTACTAGTAGCTTCATGAGCGATTCATAAGCACATACATGAGAAACATAAGCTGTGTGTAATAACGTATTTATGCTTAAGGATGTATCTTCTTGTAGATTGGTATTTACATACCTATCCTTACCTTGCTTCTTATTATCCACAATAAGAGTTATAGCATCCTAGAGCACCATAGGTGTTCACCATCATCTCTTTACTGCAATTAGATTACATATGATTATTAGGATCATTCATAGTATTCTTGTCTGTTTCAGGTTTCCTATTCTTGTTATGGTCAATTTTAGGTATTCCATAACCAACTCCATAAACCAAGAGTTCCTATGGATCTCTCATGTGGTTCCAACATGTTAAACTGGAAACCATTAAGGCATTACATGCATCCTGACATGCTACACCAGCTGCCATTTTTCTAATCCTTCACTGATCTTATGGGAAACCTTTCACACATATCCAATCCACATAATTGATTCTTTTATTACATTAGTCATCATCACTGTTACCTGGACATGTATATCAAATAAATTCAATAAATGAGAGCCCTTCTAGCTCATTGTTACAATCCTTAATGCACAACCTTCCACACATATCCAATCCACACAATTGGTTCTTTTATTACATTAGTCATCATCACTATTACCTGGACATGTATATCTGATCTGGAATCGATAAAGGTATTACAAACTTATGTGTAGAGTTTTCTATATTACTTAGTGCAATGGATCGAAAAGATTGCGAATAACACATACAATTTAACAATTATAAAACTCAACAGAATCACATCAACACAGCCAAAATTGATAAAGGATTTCACCATACTACCCAGCTACGTCTCGTGGTCCTAGATTCTAGTGCTAACCTCTATATTATGTCTTCAAATATGGTTGTTATAGATGTGAGATCAACACAAAGTCTCAACACAAAAATGGTACTCACCACAGAGTTTTGCTCGAAATCCTCGAGTCAAAAAGAGTATACACATGACCTCTAGACCCCCTCGAGTGGTTCCAAAACCTCTCTGGCTATCCTTTCTCTCACCCTATCAACTTTCTATGTTATTATGTTTTTATAACATGTTTTAGTTACAATTCGCTTAAAGCATGGAAACATATATGTTTATAATTGAAACAAACTATAAATGAAAGGACCGGCGGGCACGGGATGGTCTCAACCATCTGACCTTTCCCCGACGCTAATCTTGAGATAGGATAATCTGACGGCTATCATCTCCTGTCTGTCAACGGCCCTTAGACGTTTTGCACCATTGATCTATCTTGTTAATCCGATGTTTCACGCTAAACCTGATCACCAAACATTCCGCTCAATCTCCACCATTTGATCCACTATCTTCAATCCAACGGTTGATAGCCATATCAGGTGGCCCACTTGCACAGAGATTACCCACCCGATAAATCAATTTTCTCTCTCTTGCGACGTGCTACGTGTCGCCCGGTGAATGGTATCAAGTGAGCACCCTAAATTACCACTTACCACTTAGAGCCCATTCGATATACCATTTACTGCCCTCCTTTCGGAACTCAAAACATTTAGCTTCTCTTCTATAACCACGTCGGGTCCGCTTTCCAGCTAACTTGCCTATATGTTTAGTTGTGATATGCATTGATATCCTTTGATCAGATGATCTCCACCTTTGATCATTGTTATTCATCATCTAAGGTGTGAACCAATCTCCGACTACCACATCATCTACTGTGTTAATATCATCAGGAGCTTGCGACTCTTTCCCAGGTTGCCACATGTCCTGCTAATGTAGCCATTGACTCTTTGACCTGAAATTTGACTGGCTCTATTTTCCTTATCCAAACTTAGATTTGAATTTGATTTCCACCATTAGCACCTTGTTCCACTTTTACCTATATTTGAAGACTTTTAGACGTAGAGGCCATGTTGGATCCATTTTGGATCACTCCACCCCACTGAAAGCTTTTGGTCCACCAAAAGTTGGTTTTTAGCTATCGAGCAAGTGAGGATAAAGTTCCTTCACTTTTCCAATTTCTATCCATTGTGATTTACTTGGATTCAAACCTTTGAGCCCAACTCTTAGGTACTCAACATCCCCTCGTCACGAAGTTCTTATCATCCTTTCAAGAACTGTGTCCTCCTGTAACTCATTGGCATACTTAGGCAAAAAATCCTCGATGGAAGGTAACTGACCTTGCTCTTTGAGATCTTCGATCAATGAAGGTTCATACAACCTCAATTTTTCAACATTAATGACTGAATATATGTGCATATAAGCTGGTAGATCAAGGCATAAAGCATTTTCACCAATTTTATCAAGTATTTTGAAAGGACCATACCTTATTGGTTTCAACTTTTTACCTTCCCCTTGCGTTATTTCTTTGTTTATGTACAGCCAAACTTGATCACCAACTTGAAAACTATGCTCAACTTGATGCTTGTCATGTCGCACCTTATACATGGCTTGACTTCTTTCTAGCTATTCCTGTACTGCCTTGTGAATTTCCTGGATTTGTTCAATGAACTTGGTTGCTTAAAACCAAAGCAAGTCTCAAATGGAGATCTCTGAGTAGAAGAATGTTTGGCACAGTTGTAAGAATGCTACACATAATAGAAATTCTCATCCTAAAGCTTGGGATGCTTACTGCAATATCCTCGAAGCAACTGTATCACTGTCCTGTTAACCACTTCTTCTTGACCATCTGTTTGTGGATGAAATGTTGTACTTTTCTTTAACCTGGTGTCCCATTAACTCCCATAGACTTGACCAAAATTTCCCAACAAATTGAGAATCTGGATCAGATACAATAGAAGTGGGTAACCCAAAATGAACACATACATTTTGAAAGAACAACTTTGCAATTTGTTTAGTTGTGACCTGTTTGTTACATGGTATCAAAATACACATCTTACTGAACCTATCCACAACTACATACAAATAATCATGACATTTTCTAGACTTTGGTAATCCCTTAACAAAATCCATGGAAACATTCTCCCAAGGACGAGAAGGAATTGGGAGTGGAGCATACAAGCCTAATTTTCTATTACTTGGCTTGCTTGTGGAACACATAGTACATCCTTTGATATATCGAGAAACTGTCTCATGCATTCATGGCAAATATCATAACTTTTGCAATTGTGCAATTGTTTTTCTTACACCAAAATGACCTGATATGAGAGAAGCACGTGCTTCTCAAATTATGTTAACTCTTTCAGTTTGTGGAATGCATAACTTTCCCAAATGACATAAGAGTTGGTCCTTTACATAATAATCCAATTCTTCTACCTACTTTGCATGACTTAAGGTTGCATATACATCCTTGAAATATGTATCTTGAGCATCTTGTTGAATGTAACTTTCATGAATTATTGAATTATGCTTAAGTAAAGTAGATGCATTTATGATTAGTCTTGATAACATATCTACAACCTTATTATGTATGCCCTTCTTATATCTAATAACAAGATGAAATTACTATAGAAAATCCATCCACCTGTAATGTCTTGATTGTTGCAATTTAGTTTGTGAGTGTAAATATTGAAGTGGTTTATGATCTGTGTATGATTGTTTCTTTATCCATTATATAATGTTTACACTTTCTAACACTCTATACTAATGCATACAATTCTTTATCATATGTAGCATAGTTAACTACTACAGAAGTAAATGTCTCAGAATGATAGCATATAGGCTTCCTTTGCTGCATCAACACTGCTCCCATGGCATAGTCACTGGCGTCTGTCTAAATCTCAAATGGATGTTGAAGATCTGGCAGTGCTAGTACTGGCACTGCACTGATTTTTTCTTTCATGGTGTCGAAGGCTTTCTATTGTTTTCCTCCCCACTGAAACGCCTATTTCAAACTTGTCAAAGCATGTAAAGGAGCTACAATTAACGAAAAGTTAGAAATAAACTTTCTCCAATATTGTTTTGCCCCTAGGAAACTTCTAACCTCTGTAGCAGATTTTGGTTTAGGCCAATTCACAATGGCTTCAGCCTTAGAGGGATCTATCTTCAATTCACCACCCCCTACAATATAAACCAAATATTTTAAAGATATTCTACCAAAATCACATTTTGACAGTTTTACATAGAGATTTTCTCTTTTTAAAACATCTAAAATCTGCTTTAGATGCTTTACATGTTCACCCCAAGCATTACTAAAACCAAGAATATCATCTAAATAAACTATTACAACATCATCAATAAATGGTCTAAATACATCATTCATGACTCGCATAAATGTAGCAGGAGCATATTAAGCCAAAAGGCATAACCAACAATTCATAGAGTCCTTGCTTCATCTTGAAAGCAGTTTTCCATGCATCCTGTTTTGCAACTCTGATTTGATGGTAGCCGCTTCACAAGTCTAATTTAGAAAAGTAAACTACTTCTTTTAATTGATCTAATAGATCATCTATACAAGGAAGAGGATAACGATTCTTGATTGTAATTTTATTTAGTGCTATAAAATCAATCACATTCTCCACAAACTGTCTTTCTTTCGCACCAACACAATTAGTGATCCACACGATGATGTGCTTGGTTGTATAAACCCTTTATCGAGCAACTCTTGTACCTGCTTCTTTATCTCTACATTCTTTAAAGTTGATAACCTTTTATACCTGTGGCTATAACTATTGTTTCATCTTCTGAGCCTGACCCCAAGTCCTTTTGAATAGTAACAACATTCTTTCACTCATTACCCCTGAATTTCATAGGTTTCAGTTTTGAATGCCAAGACCAACAATGTGTGTCATCGTGTCCTCCCTTCTTACAATGAGTGCATGAAGGTTTATCCTTCTTTATAGTGTTTGCTTTCCTCTCCTTCCATTTCAGTTTCTTCTTTTCTTTATTCTTGTTCTCAAAAGATTTGGATGATTTCCAAACATCTGGGTTTACATTTTTACCTCTAGCCTCTAGATTAGTTGCTTGGACTGATACATCATCTAAGCTAGTGGGATTAAACATAAGTATAATATGCTTCAAATAACTATGAAGACCACCTATATATTTTAACAATGTCTCTGGTGAGTCTAATGATATGCCTAAAGTTAAAGCTCTTTTACGAAATTTCTGAGTATAATTTTGTACACTCTGACCCTTCAATTGACATAGAGTTTGCCAACTCATCATTGCTTGCTGCATGTAAGCCAAAGGATACAATTTATTTTTAATGGCAGAACAAATTCATTCCAAGTTGATATGATTTTCCCTTTCTTTTGACGATTTGCTTGTGTCTTGCCTTCCCACCATACAAGTGCAGTTCCTCCAAGTCGAAGGCTAGCCAGCCGGATCTTCTTTCTTTCTGAATCAAATTTCTGCACCCTACAATATACATCAATTTTCCTTATCCAATTATCAAGCTTTTCTGCATTAAGTTCTCCATCATAAATTGGCAAATCAAATTTCACATCTAATTTGATCAAAGAGGTTTTCTTTTTCTTCTTCTTAGAAGAGTTAGTTTTACGATAAGAGGATGATGATGATGATGATGATGATGGAGGAGATGGTGGAGGAGGCATTCCTCCTTTTCCTTTGTCTTCTCGAGGAGAAAATAGAAAATGTTCCTCTCCTCCTTTAGTTGATGAAGTACCTTGACGTTTACTCTTTTTGAACTCAAGATACATCTCTTCCACCATGGCACGTATTGTCATGAAACTATCTACGAATTGAGATTTTGATCCCAGTGCAGCTTCATCTGCCATCCTTCTCTATGAAAAGACCCTTCCAATCTCTGGATTCACCTCAAAAAATTCTCCTTCACCTTGTCCGAGCCTTAGCCTAGTCAACATTCAAATCTCTACACAAACTTGTCTAACCTTAAAAAAAACCTTAAGCTCTGATACCACTTGATCTGAAATCGATAAAGGTATTACAGACTTATGTATAGAGTTGTCTATATTACTTAGTGCAATGGATCGAAAATATTGTGAATAACATGGACAATTTAACAATTAGAAAACACAACAGAATCACATCAACACAGCCAGAATTGATAAAGGAGTTTACCAGACTTCCTGGCTACATCTCCTGGGCCTAGCTTTCAGTGCTGAACTCTATATTATGTCATCAAATATGGTTGTTACAGGTGTGAGATCAACACAGAGTCTCAACACAAAAATGGTACTCACTACAGAGTTTCGCTCGAAATCCTCGAGTCGAAAAGAGTGTACAAACGACCTCCAAACCCCCTGGAGCAGTTCCAAACCTCTCTAGCTCTCCTTTCTCTCACCTTGTCAAATTTCTATGTTACTATTTTTTTATAAAACATTTTAGTTACAATTCGCTTAAAGCATGGAAACATATATGTTTATAATAGAAATAGACTATAAATGAAAGGACCGGAGGGCACGGGGTAGTCCCGATTGTCCGGCCTTTCCTCGGCACTAATCTTGAGATAGGATAATTTGACAGCTATCATGTCTCATCCGTCAATAGCCCTTACACATTACGCATCTGTCTTATTAATCCAACTATTGATGCTAAACCTGATCACCAAACAATTCACTCAATCTCCACTGTTTGATCCACTATCTTCAATCCAACAGTTGACATCCATATCGGGTGGATCACTTACACGGAGATTACCCACCCGATAAAGTAGTTTTCTCTCTCTTGTGGTGTGATACGTTTCGCCTGGTGAATGGTATCAGGTGAGCATGCTAAATTACCACTTACCACTTAGATCCCATCTCATATACCATTTACTTCCCTCTTTTTGGAAATCAAAAAGTTTAGCTTCTTTTGTATAACCACGTTGGGTCCACTCTCCAACTAACTTGCCTGGATGTTTAGTTGTGATATGCGTTGATCTCCTTTGATCGGATGATCTCTACCTTTGACCATTGTTCTTCATCATCTAAGGCCTGAACCAATCTCCAACTACCACATCATTTGTTGTGCTAACATCATCAGGAGCCTGCGACTCTTTCTTGGGTTACCACATTTCGTGTTAACGTAGCCATTGACTCTTTGACCTGAACTTTGACTAGCTCTATTTTCCTTATCCGAACTCGGATTTGCATGCAATTGCACCATTAGAACCTTGTTCCACTTTTACCTATATTTGAAGACTTTTATACTTAGAGGCCATGATGGATCCATTTTGGATCAATATCAAAGCAATTCAATAAATGAGAGCCCTTCTAGCTCATTGTTACAATCCTCAATGCAGTTCATCTATTATGGCATGATATACCAGTCACTGCTTTGTCCAAATTACTCACTGTAATTGATCCAAAGGTCTAGGCTTGTAGTATTTAGCCTTCTTGATTCTAGGCACTAAGCCTTCATGTTCTCATAACAATAAAGATATAAAGAGCTGGAATATCCTATCTCATAAATACTGTCCTCATTTATCAGGTGACTCTTAACCACTCTTAATTATATTTATAAGTACTATCTTTCATAGATGACAGCCATCTTGCAGATCACAACAAGCTAACATTCTCTCCTGAGTGTTATATAGGATATTCAATCCTTTCTAGTGCTCAATGTTATTACAAACAGGGTTTTCACAACTCTTACTTCCATTTCATGGCACTTAGGAAACATTTATAATGCCTTATCTATTCAAGTTAAGAAGCTTTGTTATTATGGTTTCTTGGAGCATTTGAAAGCTCATTTCTAGATCTTGCTTCCACATATCCATTTTTCTCTACATTGCCAATCTAGCAATGGCACTTATGCTTAATTTTGTCACTGAGCTGACAGTTACAGTCTTCCCGAGTTTTGAACCAAATATTGGGACCCCTTAATGCGAAAACATTGCATTTCTTACATGAGGTTATTCTCTTTCTATGATCTTCAATGTTACTTGAGGATCCAAGAGAAATATTGCCTTTAGCTTGGTTGGAATTCCAATTCCTTAACCTCACTAAACTGCAAGAATCCTTCCATATTCCTCTAGCTCTACTTACAATAATCCACTCCATGCACTTATCTTATGTCTGCTTCAAATTCACGGGGTTCTTATGCATCTTCCATGATGCCATTATTTAGCCAAACCAGGACTAATTGTTTTCTTTTCATTTTCTGTGTAAGTCAGGAAATCATTTCCAAGAATGGACTGCCCACAATCTCTTCTCCTTCGAAAGACCTTTTCAATAACTATAATTTGGCTTGATTCTGATGAGGGAGTAAGAAGTTATATGCTTCAGAAGATCCCTGTCCCTTATGCCTTTTCATACTTCTGTTGTTGTTGTAAGTGTGTAAAGAAACAGTTCCTATGAGTTGGATTGATAATGACAACTCAAATTTTGTTTACGCCTATGCATGATATACTAGTGTGAAAGCACTTAGGAAACTAAATCCACTGGTTCTGGATCCGGAAATGGTTCTTAATTAACAGGCTCTATGTTATCCAATGGGATATGGAACATAGACGGTTGATGGCTCTCGAACTAATTTGGGTGCTGCCTGTTAAGACTTAGTAGAAACTCAATTCACAAAATAATATATTGCCCCCACCTCTGCTTCTTATGCAATCTCTCCCCTCACTCTTGCCTATATTAGCTGGACCTATATTATCCCAAGAACTACTCTAACTCTTGGCTTGTTGAAGGGCTAATCTGTTAAATATAGATATTAGAAAGTACCTCCAAAATAGTAGCTCCAAACAAAATCATTGATACACAAAATATTATTGCACAAGCAATGCCATAGGAAAGAACCCAACCCTGTGCAAGATGTTATGTCATTATCAATCTTAAACTTAACGTGGATGCAAAATATAAGAGAGTATTGTTCCTCCATCTAGGCATTAAACATGATGCTCTAATTTTACACAACAATGCCTAAAAATGCAAAGAACATTGGCTCTGTCACAAGTTGTAAGCATTGATAGAATAAAAGCACATAAAAAGGACAAAATCAAGGTAATTAAACATGCCTGATACATTAGAGGCACCTGAAAATACTTGAAAAATAAAATTAACAGAAACAAATTGTCAACCAACAAGATTTTCTCCAGCAAATATTTGAAACAAGAAAAATGAATGTAGAAGATCACTATTTTATCACATAATCTCATTGCTAGCTTGTCACGAAAACACTTAAAAACCATATTTTCATAGCTTACCCTAATGAAGCAAGTTGCATTCTAAAGTTCATTAATAGAAATTTGAATTCTAAAGTTCACTCCAAACCATGCATGATCTTTCATTCCAACCCATGCAAGATCTTTTTAGTTTGGAAAGATAGGCTTTCCCATAATAGTCCAACTATCCTATAAAGTGCTTCCTCTTACTAAAAGCTCCATGGGAACCGAGCTCAAATTTTCTTGTATCATAGTAACTCACATGAGGCTCTAAATTTGCTTCAATAACTAACATTAATCTCTTCCATGTAAAATTTATAATTACACCTTCATTGACAAACACCCATTTAGCTTTTTCCGCAAGAAAGAAGTGTGCAATACACTGCATTTTAGTTTTGATTAGCAGATCTGAAGCATCTAAAGCTTCTACAACCTTATAGTGCATACAAAACAACCCACAAATCCTAGGAATAAGTCTCCTTATTCCATTTAGAGGATTTGTACTTGCAAGATTGTACTATGATATAAACCCATTTGTCTACAGGAAACTCTCAAGTGTGTTGCTTCAACAAGATTTTCTTCAACAGATATCGAAAATAAGAAAAATGAATGCAGAAGATCACTATTTTCTCACATAATCTCATTGCT
Source organism: Pinus taeda (assembly GCA_000404065.3). Lineage (NCBI taxonomy): Eukaryota > Viridiplantae > Streptophyta > Pinopsida > Pinales > Pinaceae > Pinus > Pinus taeda. Next base: position 72,598 of record APFE030503109.1, on the reverse strand, counting down.
AGCTTATTACTAAAACACCTAAAACATATTTTCATAGTTTACCCTAAAGAAGAAATTTCACCTCTAGCCCTCAACAATGGGCCCAAAAGAAGATTAAAGGATCATACAATCTAAATCTTTTGTCCCCATAGAGAAGACACCAGTAGTTATAACTCAAACAGAAGATAAGACACTACCATAGGTTCTAAACCTTTCTAAGAAAAATCAAAATTTCTATTGAAATTTGAATTCTAAAGTTCATTAATAGAAATTTGAATTCTAAAGTTCATTTCAAACCATCCATGATGTTTTCAGTTTAGAAAGATAGGTTTTCCCGCAACAGTTGCACTGTCCTAAGGCCAAAGCAGTTGCAACTGAAGACTCTCCATCAACGCCACCCTAGGATGACCAAGTTCAAACTATGTCACCCGAAGCTAGGGACTTTACCCTTAAGTCTACATGGTATCCTAGAAAATGGGGTACAATGACAAAGGGCTCGGTCGATGTGAATAAGAAAATTCTAGTGGATCATATGCTGCTACATAAACAAATATCACTTCAATAAACAAATTGAAAAATAGAGTCCTGAATCTAAAATTTAAATAAAACAATCATTATATCTTCTAAACACATAATGGACACATCAATTGCAAAGCCTCTGCATTTGAAATCTAGAAGTATTTTGCATTCAATTGAAAATAAAGTACGTCTGGAAACATTTCTTTAGGAAAATTGAGCACTGGAATAAGCTATGGTTGCTTTTACTTATGCTGTTGACTCTTATGCTATTGGGTATGGGTCTTATGGATCGACAGAAGAAACTATTGCTTCTTCAACGCGTGCTTCAAATTTTGAATCCACAATGGAACCAATTGCAAGATCTATTGCTGAGTCGATAGAAGAAATTGTTGCTTCTTCTATAGCTACCTTTTCTATTGTTGGATCTTTCACTGCTCATGCCGCTTCAACGGTATTTGGATTTGGCTTTGCTTACCTCGCTGACTGGTTCTGTTGCTAGTCATGGATCCATGGATAAGATATTAACCTATCTATTATGGCAATGATTGTAACAATGGTTCTTTTCTAGATAACGTTCGATGAACTTGAACTTCTTGTGGTTACAGTGACTTGGTTATCAGTATTCATGTTTCTAGAATGGTTATTTTCCAGGGAAGGTTCGATGAACTTGAGCTTCTTGTGGTTACAGTGTCTTAATTATCCATTTCTGATCTGCTTCCACCATTCAGTGCTTTCAATTGACAACCTTCTTTCTTATTATCCACCTTCTTGAAAGCTCTTCGAAACAACAGGAATGGTGGGGGTTTAATTAATAATAATCTAAACAAAAGCAGGGGATACAACCTTCCTTTCTGTGCCTCCCTTCAGTTGGGTTTAAGTACCTATATGTTTGTCCTTCTTCGTTAGTCCATTAGTCTTTCTTTCCTACCTATAGAACCTAGATATAAGTATACCAGACTAGTTATTTCAGTCCCTCTCTTAGTCCAATCAGATAGTCTGTCTTAGTCCCTACCTCCTTGCCATCTAACCTTTTTCTGGCTAGCTCTATAAGGAGAGGACAACCTCTCTCTTTTAGTCCAATACTAGTACAGTAGAAGAGTTTGTCTTATCCTTTCTAAGCCATTGTTGGCCAACTCTATAAGGACAGAACAACCTCTCTCTCTTAGTCTAATACTAGTATGGTAGAAGAGTCTGTCTTCTCCTATCTAGGCCAATGTGGTCTAGAAATAAAGCTCATCTTTGTCCTTACCTCCTTTCTTTCCAACCTTTTGAAACCTGAAACAAGGACATAATGAAGATTAGGTCTCATTAGCTGGGACACTCTATCTTAGTTTTGACCAGCTATGTATAGCTCTGTCTAGCTCTTTACACTGTTCAGTTACTGGTTATAGCATAAGGATAAGGGAATGTTGGCATACAAGCTCAAAGCCTAGCTATGGTAAACTAAGGCTAAGCTTTATGATTCCCATTACAGATATATTCTACAAAGTGTTGAAACATAAGTGCAAATCCCCTAGTTCCTCTCGCTTAGGGTAGGGACTAGCTACCGTGCAACCCCCTTTTTCAATTCATGAAAACAAAACATTGTAGTCACTAAGTCGATCATGTTGTCACTTTTAACATTCCATCGATTTCAATTCCATTAGATTTTGTAGCAACAAAAATTTTGTTATTAAATGCGAGATGATTGTCTCATGCACAATGGATAAGGGTAAATGTGATATGATTGTCTCATGCACAGTGGATAAGGGAAGCTTTGTGATGCTTTTCACCATTCTCCCTTCACTCTCTAATGCAAGGTTTCCAGATTATCATCTTAGATTTTTCTTAATTCCAGCTTTATTAAGAATACTAAGATTTATGTTTCCATTTGAGATTTCTGATTGGCCGATAGGTGTCCCTATATTGTAACTTCCCTTTCATAAATTATGTTATTGGATGGACAAGATATAAATTTATGTTATTTAATTAAAAAAATTATAAGTAGGTGGACACGATTTAAAATTTAGCCAATATTCTTTCTTATCAACACAACTGTACTAATGAAGTTAGTACTTTGAAAACTAAATGATATAATTTTATATTTGGTGTTATCTAAACATTATATGTTTTGGAATTTAGCTGTTTTTTTTTTTTTAACTCTAAATCTTGATCTTTGTTGTCTAAAATTGGTTTTGACTACACGTATGGATTCAACACTTTGAAAAATCACTAGGATTATAGAGAGTTCCCAAATCAAACTTGTAAATTCAAGAAATCCCTACTAGATTCTTAACAAATTAGACTAAAAAATGCACAAGAAAACCCTCCAATACATACAAGAAATAGAACTTTTGTGTTTTTCTCCTGTCAGATGTTCAAATGGCATGAATTGTTGTTTCAATTCAGAGGAATTGATCAGTTTCAATTAAGAATCATTTCAATTAATCAACCAATTTCAACCTTTTAAGATTTTTAAATTTATATATTATTAAAATAATTACTGATAGGCATATTTATTTCATAACTTGCTTGCATATTTTTTATTCTTTTTTAAATGAATGAACCAAATTTCATTTGGGCCAAATATTCTTGGTCATATAGGGCTCTGGAGGGATGAGGTTTCACCTCAATCTACGGGTTGGGTGTTACAATTTAATGTATTATTTTTTCAATTAATAATGTGGTTCCTCCACTCTATTTCCTCTACGTGGATGTCTTGGGCAATGGATAATCATAGAGTGTAATCAATCTATTAGAAGTAATGCTTCCATGTGTGCCATATGTAGTACAGGTTGTCATTTAGGGTTTCAAGGATTTATTGTAGAAGTTGTTGTTTCCTATGTGTATGAGTTGTAGTTGTGTCATGTTTGAGTCATAGATCCACTTTATTAGGATCCATATTTGTTGAAGTAAGTGATATCTCTCTCTCTCTCTCTCTCTCTCTCTCTCTCTCTCTCTCTA
>APFE030503109.1:11106-69068 GCA_000404065.3 Pinus taeda | reverse complement strand
AGATAGATAGATAACCATTATGATCAATAAAGTAATGAAGTGTGATTTGTGTGTAACAATGCATTCTCTCTCGATTTCTAACTTTGTATCAAAGGAAGTTCAACCTTGACTCTCTCAAGAGAGAGGTTGTGATCATGCAATTTTAGTAATTTTAATCATGTATATATAGATTAGTTGAGTGTGTGATATTTCTATTTTCTTGTGTGTGGAGATCTATAGATTTGTCATTGAATGGGCTTATGAGAAGAAAATTATGGTTATCGTGGATTCATTGAACTCAGAATTATCTGAGGAGTAGTCATTCCTCCATCACTTCCACTACCTTGACTGTTACATGAGACCAATCACAATGGGCCTACTTTTCTCGACAGATCCATGGAGGAGATGATCATGGTGTTTAGATGTTAATTTTGTTCGATTCTCATATTTTATTCAACTCTAATATATTTGTGTGGGTTTGATATTTATAGGAGTGCAAAGTTATTATGTTTTTATTTACAAAACTATGACACAAAACCACAAAGAACAGACCAATTATTGCACAGAATAATGTGAGTCATCATACCTCGAGAGCAACAATTACAAGTTGTTCTTAATAAGTTCAAGTGATGTGACTCATAGTGCTTCCAGAGTATTATGACATGTTATTTTTTTTGAAAGGTCAATTTTTATAATTGATTGCTAAAGACATTTAGTGTCTAGATTTTCATCCTAGATAAGTGGGTAATATAGTGGAAGGCCATATATTCAACATATGACAGTAGTTCCATAGAATTACTCAATATTGATATTATCCTTTTGGAGGTTAACAATCATCAATTTTGCAAGTTCATCAATGATGGTTAGAAGCAATGATATTTTAAAGGGGGGTCATGTGATAGCTCAAAGATGTGGTGGTGAAGAAAGAACATTGTCTACGAGATTCCAAAGTGGGTGTAAATGCTAATAAATACTAGCGAGATAGAAATCAGTATTGTTGTTGTAAGGCGTGTTTTCAATATTTGTTACATGTAACCATTAAGGGAGGGGGTTGGAAGTAATGCTTCCATGTGTGTCATGTATATTGAAGGTTGTCATGGAGGGTTTGGAGGTGTTATTCTACAATTTGTTGTTTCCTATATGTCTGAGTTGTAGTTGTGTTATGTCCAAGTCATAGATCCACTTCCTTAGGATCTAGATTTGTCAAAGTCAGTGACCTATATCCTATACATGAAACTATTATGACCAATAAAGTAATGAAATGTGATTTGTGTGTAAAATTCACTCTCTCTATATTTATAGCTCAATCACCAAATCATTTCAATCGAACCCTGTTTACAAGAATTGAAATCCAACACCTTCAATACCAAGTCTAGAAGCCTTCAACATTAAATCTAGAAGCTCTTGTTGCCTATGGAGCATCCAATTTATCATGCAATGATCTTTACAGTTGTACGCTTAGCTTAGCTTTTCTTCGTGCTTCAAGCCGCAATAGCTAGTGCCATATTTGATTCCTACACTAGCCACATAGCCCCTTAATGGATGAGAAGGATCATGATGTAGCGGATCCGAGCTAGAGGATGATGAACTATTTGATAGCACGTTGATGGCGTTGAGACACCTTGATTTGGTAGATCAGTGCAAAGATGGAAGGAAACATTGATTTTTCCCAAATTGGGGGAAGTTTTATTGTGCTCCGTTATTTTCGGTCTCAAATTCTGTCGCGTTCTTTTCCAAATCCTCCATTTTAGTTTCTTTTCCTTTTATGTTAACTTTCGTTTATTGTTTAGGAAGCGATTTGGGCCCGATTTGGGCCAGATTTTCAGCAGATTATTTCTTTTAGCGTGATGTATTTTAGCTATATAGCTCGGCTTGAGGGCTAGGGTTCAACATGCTGTTAATTGATAATTTTCATTGATATCAAAGACGTTTTCTCTGTATTTTGGGCATTTTCTTGTTTCTGTCCTCTAAATTGTTGGTAGGAACCAGCCTGCAGAATAATCGTTATTCTGTCTGGCGTCAGTTGGTATCAGAGCTTCAACATCTTCTTGGGGTGCGAGTTCATCATTTTCAATGGCTGGTGGTCGTGGTCGTGGTCGTTGTGGGCAGGTTCGAAATGAGGAAGTCCCGCACCGTGATCATCACGTTCAGGATTTGATGATTGAGGATTTGCAGAGACAAGTTGTGGAGTTAACCCATCGTTTAGCGGTGCAAGAATTTGGTAATCGTGAGATGAAAGATCACGATTCTGATTCTGACTCCAGTTTCATGAACGTGTATCACAATCATGCCCTATTCCAAGAGCATCATGGTCGGGAGGATCGTCATGGAGACCTCAGTTTCAGAGTGAATCTGCTCGAGTTTTCTGGTACGTTACAGGCTAATGGATTTATTGATTGGTTGAATGAGGTTGAACATATTTTTGATTATAAAGAAGTCCCAAATTGTGTAAAAGTGAAACTGGTTGCCATCAAACTCAAAGGCAGAGCATCTGCATGGTGGGAGTAGTTGAGACGTTCACGGGAAAGGCAGGGCAAGGCCAAGATTACTGATTGGGAGAAGATGAAGAAGAAGCTGAAGGATCACTTCCTTCCTCTCAGCTACACCCAATCCTTGTTCCAATGACTTCATTTGTTGAGACAGGGCCCGATATCAGTTGATGATTTCACAGAGGAGTTCTATCAATTGATAGCCCAGAATGATTTATTTGAGACAGAAGAGCAGATGGTGGCACGGTATTTGGGGGGTTTACGTCAGCCCCTGTAGGATGCCCTTAGCCTTCATTCGTTGTGGACAGTTTCTAAAGCATATCAACATGCACTTGTTGTGGAGAAACAACAAAATAAGAGGCTAGCGATCAGAAGCGATTAGAGCAGTCGATCAGTCCGCCCTCAAGAAGCCCATCCTACCCAGCAGCCACCGTAGGGTAATTCTAACCCTAGTATTAAATGTTTTAGATGTGGTGAATAGGGAAATATAGCGACTAATTGCAGGAAGCCTGCCAATCAGAAGGGCAAAAGTCTCCTAATTGGGGATGACATGGTAGACGAAACTAAGAAGATTAGAGAGCCTATGTTTGATGATGATGATGATGAGACTGATGTACTGTATGGAGATGGACATGAGACTCTGGTCATTCGCAAGAGTCTACTGACTCCCAAGGATGATTCAGGGGACGATTGGTTGAGGACCAATATTTTTCACACAACTTGCACAGTTGCAGATAAAGTCTGCAAGATGATCATTGACAGTGGTAGTTGTGAGAACGTGGTGTCTAAAGAGGCTATCCAGAAACTACAGTTGAAGACAGATCCCCATCCCAAGCCGTACAAGTTGTCATGGCCGAATAAGGACAGTGAGGTAAAAGTAGAGAGGCGATGCTTAGTGTCTTTTTCGGCCGGTAGAAAATATTTTCATAATGCCTGGTGCGATGTAGTGTCTATGGATGCTTGTCATATATTGTTAGGTAGGCCACGACAGTATGATCACAGTGTTATGCATGATGGACGGAATAATACTTATTCCCTTAGCATCAAAGGGAAGAAGATAGTGTTGGCACCTCGACGGGAAGGAACCACTCTTACCCCGATGGCCAATAATAATCACATGCTTTCTATGTCCAGGTTCTTAGTTGAGATGGAGCATGGAGACGTGGTCTATGCATTACTACCTTGTGGGAATAGTACAACGGACATGACTACAAATTTACCAGCAGAAGTGTAATAGTTTCTAGCAGAGTTTTCTGACCTAATGGGAGAGGATCTCCCTCCTGGGTTACCACCTATGAGAGCTATTCAGCATCAGATAGACCTTATATTGAGAGCAAGTCTGCCTAATCGACCGGCATACCGCCTCAGTCCTAAGGAATCTGAAGAGTTGCAGCGACAGGTGGAAGAGTTATTGGAGAGGGGCTCCATCCATGGGAGTATGAGCCCATGTGTAGTTCTTGCCCTGTTAGTGCCAAAGAAGGATGGCTCCTGGCGTATGTGTGTAGACAGCAGAGCCATCAACAGAATTATAGTGAAGTACATGTTTCCAATTCCTTGCCTGGATGATATGTTAGACCAACTGTCTGGTTCTAAGGTCTTCTGAAAAATTGACCTTAAGAGCAGATATCACCAAATTAGAATCAGGCTTGGAGATGAGTGGAAGACAGAGTTCAAAATGCAGCATGGGTTGTACGAGTGGATGGCCATTCCTTTCGGATTGTCCAATGCACCCAATACTTTTATGAGGTTTATGCATCAGGTTCTATGACCTTTCATGGGGAAATTCATGGTTGTCCACTTCGACGACATCCTTATTTACAGCCAGACCTAGGTGTCGCACTTTGACCACCTCCGTGCAGTTTTTGATATGCTGAGGACGGAGCGCCTGTTTGTCAATCAGAAGAAGTGTTCCTTCTTCACTACTTCTGTCACTTTCCTCGGTTTTGTGGTGTCTACTAATGGTGTTCGGGTAGATCAGTCAAAGATAGATGCAGTCTTGGAATGGCCCAAGCCAAAGACCTTGCATGATGTCAGAAGTTTCCATGGATTGGCATCCTTCTATCACCGGTTCATCATCAATTTCAGCACTATGATTGCTCCTATCATAGAGTGCCTCAAGGGAAAAAATGGTATCAGTTTCTAGTGGTTTGAGGAGGTAGATGCCAGTTTTCAACTGGTCAAGCAGAAGATGAAAGAGGCACCAGTTTTGGCACTTCCAGATTTTGAGAAGGTGTTTGAGGTAAATTGTGAATTGGTATTGGTGGTGTTCTAAGTCAAGAAGGGTGTCAGATAGCTTTTTTTAGTGAAAATCTATTTAGATCAAAGAAGAATTACTCCACCTATGATCTGGAGTTCTATGCCATAGTTCAGTCCCTGAAGCATTGGGAATTGGTATTGGTGGTGTTCTAAGTCAGGAAGGGTGTCAGATAGCTTTTTTCAGTGAAAATCTATTTAGATCAAAGAAGAATTACTCCACCTATGATCTGGAGTTCTATGCCATAGTTCAGTCCCTGAAGCATTGGCGTCACTATCTAGTATAGAGGGAGTTCATTCTTATCATAGATCATGAGGCCCTAAAGTACATCAATGGCCAACACAAGCTGAGTAGGAGGCATGCCAAGTGGGTGGCGCACTTACAAAAGTTCACATTTGCATTGAGACACCAAGCCGGGAGCTTGAACCAAGTCGCAGATGCCCTGAGCCGTCGCACGTTACTCCTCACCCCATGAGCACCAGAGTTGCAGGGTTTGAGACATTCACTGATATGTATGCAGTGGATCCTTCCTTCGGGAGGATATTTTAGGAGGTAACAGATGGTAAACGACATGATTTTGTTGTGCATAATGGTTATTTGTTTCAAGGATTACAGTTGTGCATTCCAGATTGCTCACTCAGGTAGCAGATTATCAGAGAACTTCACAGCGAGGGTCACTTTGGGCGAGATAAGACTTTGGCCTTGATATCTTTTGATTATTATTGGCCCAAGTTGACCAGTGATGTGGCCCATTATGTGGAGCGATGTTATGTGTGTCAGCGGTCCAAGGGAGTTCTCACCAATGCGAGCCTCTACACTCCTTTACTTGTTCCTGAAGGCCCTTGATTTGATGTCAATATGGACTTTGTGCTAGGTTTACCTCATACACAATAGGCCTCAGATTCCATTTTGGCTGTGGTTGATAGGTTTTCTAAGATGGCCCATTTTGTAGCTTGCAGAAAGACAATGGATGCTGCCCAGATCGCCCATATTTACTTCAGGGAAATTGTGCGATTACATGGTGTTCCTCGATCAGTCACATTAGATCGTGACACCAAGTTTATTAGTCATTTCTGGAGGAGCTTATGGGGGAAGCTGGGGACATAGTTGAATTTCAGCAGCGCTTACCACCCCTAGACGGATGGTCAAACTGAGGTGGTGAACTGGAGTTTGGGCAACCTTTTGAGGTGCTTGGCAGGAAATAAGCCCAAGTAGTGGGATTTGGCATTACCTTAGGTAGAGTTTGCATATAACCAGTCAAAAAATGGAACCACAGGACTGAGCCCATTTGAGATTGTTTATGGTCAGAATCCATCCGGGGTGCTGGACTTAGCTCCTATTCCATGAGTAGGTCGTCTGAACCCTAAGGCAGATGAGATGGCTGAACATCTTAGGAGCATACATGAGCAGGTGAAACTGGCCATTCACGAGAGCAATGCCAAGTACAAGGCTTGAGCAGACAGTCATCGTCATCAGGTACTTTTTGATGTTGGTGATTTTGTTTGGGCAGTATTATCTCCTGATTGCTTTCCTGTTGGGGAGTATAATAAGCCTAAGGAGTGGAAGATTGGACCCTGTGAGACACTGCAGAAGATCAATGATAAGGCCTACAGGTTGCGCCTCCCTAGTCATTTGAGGACTTCTGGTGTATTTAATGTGAAGCACTTGAGTCCTTGTTTTGGGGGTCCCGATGACAATGCTGTGACCTCGAGGACGAGTTCTTTCCAACCCGGGGCGACTGATGCAGAGGATCCAAGCTAGAGGATGATGAACTATCTGATAGCACGTTGATGGTGCTGAGACACCTTGATCTGGAAGATCAGTGCAAAGATGGAAGGAAACATTGATTTTTCCCAAATTGGGGGAAGTTTAATTGTGCTCCGTCATTTTTGGCCTCAAATTTCGTCGCGTTCTTTTCTGAATCCTCCATTTTAGTTTCTTTTCCTTTTATGATAACTTTCGTTTATTGTTTAGGAAGTGATTTGGACTCGATTTGGGCCAAATTTTCAGCAAATTATTTCTTTTAGCGTGATGCATTTTAGCTATATAGCCCAGCTTGTGGGGTAGGGTTCAACATACTGTTAATTGATAATTTTCATTGATATCAGAGACGTTTTCTCTATATTTTGTGTGTTTTCTTGTTTCTTTCCTGTAAATTGTTGGTAGGAACCAGCCTACAGAATAATCGCTATTCTGTTTGGCGTCAGATCACCACTGCAACACATATTGTCCATGGCTTAAGAGTTTATTTGAAATAAAATTCCTATATATTGTTTGTAATTATACTTTGCATTAATGGTTTGTTCTATAACTTCATTGAATTTTATAATGAGATTGACTTATCGTTGACCTTTGTGTTGTTGTTCATATGTCAGGTCACAACTACATTACAAATCGCCACTTTATGGAGAATAGGCTTGTAATTTGTAATGTTTGTTCCTATGACCTCCACATTTTATAGACTCGTTTAGATCATAAGTGCTCAGTTCATGGCAAATTGCCAGTTTTTGGAAGACAGGCTTTTGATTTTCGATGCTCGATCATACAATATGTGGACTTTAACAGATTCCTTGGCTAAATGTTTTCAAGCTTATCAAAATTTCTACTTTTTGAAATGGATTTTGACAAACATTTGGCACATTGAAGGTTCCCTATAGGTCTCTCGACATTCTTTTTACATTTTTTCTCACATAAATTCCTTAGATGACATAGCAATTGATTTTAAATATAACTCAATTCCTATAAATCAACTGAAATAAAAATATGTAATTCTATTAATGCTTATATTAGTCGCAGTAGAATTTATTAGTTTGATTATACACTAGTTATGTGGCAATAGGGATTCACTTTGAGTCCTATGTTAATACCATCTTTCCATTAACGGATCGATTCAATAATCAAGTTCACAAGATTGTTTAGTTCAAATGTTTGTACTAAGACCACTAATATTTAGAACTGAAGGAAGTTCATATATATAAAGATTATATAATATAGATATATATATATATATAATATATATATATATATATATATATTATATATAATAATATATATATATATATTATAATATATATATATCCTTGTTCAACTGCACTCACCCATTTCCATACGCCAAACTAGATATCATTTCTGTTTAACCTTACCTACTTGTTTACCATGGTCATCGAGAAATAATTAAACTGATATTACCAATACTACATATCAAAACAGGGCAATAGTCAATGATCTCATCGATCAGAAGACAAGGGGTCTCATCAAGAGCCATCTTGTTCTGTTTACTTACAATTGGTGAATGGAATTTTCGTTATTAGGTTACCAAGCCTACACAATATCTTTTAAGAAACCTAAAAGAAAAATATTATATTAAAAAGGAAAAAGAGCCAAGATCCAAGTGAATATCAATTTGAAATTTTAAAATCACTTCAGATGGGACAATAAATCATTGTTGGTTAAAAGATAACCCTGTCAAGGCTATGAATGCCTCCTAGCAGCAGAGGCTCTATCTATCATAAATTAGTAAACACCAAAAAATAATCTATAGAAAACACCCGCTATATCACTTTATATCTTATTATTGGATGATGCAAACATTCATTTTTTTATCATTACCAGAGTAAAGTAATTGAATAAGTAGATTGAGCAAGTGATGATGATTCTAGAGATATTTTATTTACTTTATAACTCATGTAATTATTATTCCTATAACTCTAATTACTTTTAAGGTTTTAGAAATTTCTGAAGACTACTCAGAGATAAGTAGTTCTCCCAAGTGAATCACCAATTGTTGTACTATGAAACAACCCCCCATTTATGAAGAACAATAGCTAAGGCTAGAGATATAAATGGGGACCCTTTTAAATTTTTTGGCTTAGAATAATAAAACCTAACTCTAAGCAAATTGCCTAGAAAAAGCTTGCAAAAAGACCTAAGGATCAAATGCTCATCGCAAATTGCAGTTTTCCATGTAACTATCATAAAACACCTTTAAAAAATTTCAATTTGTGATCGAAACTCCTATTGCAATATCCAAATCAAACACACCTTATTATTTTGCAAATCGCACTTTACAAGTTTTGCAAGAAATTAAGCTATGCCATTACCATAACCATTAGCAATTTGCAAAATTGGATATTCAGACATTCACAATCACATTTCACCTTAGAAGTTGGCAACGTTATATTCCATCCTTTAAATATTGCGACTGGCGAATAAGAGTGGTAAGCGTGTGAAATAATGATGTTTTAATATCAAAACAAACGAATTGAAAGGTTAATAAATATTTAGCGGCCTGAGGAGATGTAATGATTTTTTGAGTTATGGGTAGTTAACGTTGAGTATCTCATTAAACCTTTCTCATGAACCAAATTCATTTCAGAGAATCTTTTAGTCTGAATTTCCCAATACCGTCTACGCTGATATGTCTTGTCTATTTTAGGCAAGCTACAAAAGACATGTCACTAAGGAAGGTGATGCAGAAATAGAGCAAGCAAAGAATTGTTGAATCTGAGTTTACAGAGATGGCTCCTATATTCTCTGATACAATCTGCAATGCTGATGAAGGAGCAACAACTTGAGAGGTCATACACAATAGGCTTGAGGATGATCGTCCCAACGTCACTGTCACGAGAGCAATAACTGACTCAACAAGACCTTTGTGGCTTCAATTCAAGGATGTTTCCTGTTCTTTCCTTCATAGGATAGGAGTGACGGCTAAAATCCTCCCATACATGGATATGATCAGGTGGGTGATCGAAAATCTCACCATTGAAGATAGGCAATTCAAGAACTCAAAGATGGAACTCATGGGATTGTTCAAAGCAGAGGACCTAAAGAAAATGTATCATATACCTAACCCTCAAGATATATATGATAAGGCATTCGTGGCCAACTTCACAAAGAATAATACAAAACCTTTCAAGTTTATTCAGGGCAGGAGATTATTGGACAACAAATTCAAATACAAGAAATCAGGTATCTATGCTATAGCCTCTTTGGAAAACCCCTACAATTACACAACTACTATGTTATCTAGATTATATGGGTTACCCAATAATACTAAGTTTTCAATAGAATGGATTCCCCTGATCGATGTTTGCATTAATTCCCACATCATAAATTGGCCCTCTATCCTATCCGATAACCTAGCCACCATCATTACCGAATGTTGACAGAAGAAAGCCTCCTCTCCAGAGAACCTTCCTTCATTCTATTTTTGTGCCTACATTATGGATTCCATATATTTTTGCACCACATTTCCAACCATGGGTTGGAAACGAACCGTACAAGACCCCTATCCAATTCATCTCATTCATAAGAAAATATGGGAATCACATTATATACCCCACTTCTATAAAATATATCATGTTGTTTATCTACCCCTGCATCGAATATTTTTCAATAAGAAAGTCCCCAGGTTTTCCCAAGAAGCCGCAACATACCTACTAGATGTTAGCAAATATTTTATTGAAGAATGGTTCACCTAAATTAGGATTTTTGGAAGCAAATCCGACCCATGTGTCCTTCCTTTATATGTTTCTGATAAATTGTTGGCAAGAGAGATTGTCTACCAGATTGTGGGAAAAGGACTAACTAAAGTCCTCAAAGGTAGTAAGAAGTTATTATGGCCCTCTTTTCCTGTCAAGTGCGGTTATTTTGCTTTAGCAAATTTTGTTCATGCTACTAAGGAGTTAGTAAACATGGAAACCCTTAGGCTTCATACAATACCAAAAAGGCAATTTGATCCAAACAAGGTAGCATATAACATTACTACTGCAGTGAAACTCAAGCAATACAACCATGAGGATAATCATTGTGAAGATTTGTTACAATTGGTCGAATCTTTCAAACAAGCGTTCGAATGGGCTAAAGAAAACCTTAGTCATGAAGATTTTGATAAATTTTGGGAATTCAGAAATGAGAGGCTCGAAGTAATCCCAATGCACTTGCTGCAAATTGAAGATAATCCCACACCTTGTATGACTGTTAATAGTGAAGGACCTAGTTCTCGCATGGAATCTTTGGTAAATATTGAGAAAACTCTAGATACAAGGAAGGCCCAAGACACAAATAATACAGTAGAATCCAGTAGGAAATCAGCTGAGAAACAAGTTATGAGCACCCCATCTACAAAAAACAGTTCAGAGATCAAAGACACAAGTTTGGAGCAAGAGCATAATCAGTTTAATCAGAAACTGCAAGACACTCCCAAAACGACAGATACCCAAGAAATAGAGGAGTATCAAACTCCTCTTCATGTTTAGGAGAATACAGAGCCCAAGTGTATAAACGAGCAGTCAAAATCCATGGATGAGTAGTCCAATCCTATGGATGAGCAGGCGACAACATCCCAGCAGACTGAGATCATCCCTTCCCTGCCCACAACTTAGATTGCCTTGAAAGTGACCGAAATCCCTCCACTTGATGTGTTCTACAGCTCGCTCCACAAGGCTATAGTGAGAAGACAGAGGAACAGGAAAAGGGTAGAAACACCCAAGGTCCCACCTGGAAACGAGCTAATGGACATAGTTTGGAGGGACATTCCTTTCAACCCAACTGAGAACTTGACTAGATTGTCACAACTCACCGGAGCATATACAATGGCAACCATGGACAAAGATTTTGAAGTCTCTACTTTGTTGAGAGAAAGGGAGGAGAGGATTACACAACTCGAGCAGCATATTGAAGCAGAAAAGTCAAGTGTGAATAGGCAAGTAGCTGAGAAGCTCACCCAATTGCAACAAAGCATGCATGTCCTGAAGATGATCCATGAAGCTGATATATCATCCAAAAACATACAACTCCAAGAATTATAGCAAGCCATGGAAATATATAAGAATGTCCCTACTACCAAGGAATTCGTTAAAGAGGCACTGGAACTAAATTCCCTCCTGATAAAACATTAAGAACACTTCTACCAAAAGATGCATGTATTACTACTTATTTGACTACTAGTGACCAGTTAACAAATAAGGCAATCAACCGATTTCATTGACTTGAATACCAGAATCTCCGAGTTCATCGAATGGTAGGAAACAGAAGATGGAAGGAAAGCTAATCTGCCTAAGATAGAGGAGACATAGAAAGACATTCTCTTCACGGATTGGGATGCGAGAATAAAGAAAAATGAACTGCACTAGCAAGGGTAGCTGGGGTATCTAAGAATATAATCAAGGCATTGAACCATACATTGTTTATCACGAACTTGCTAAAGGAAGGGAATCTAAAAGTAATTCCCGATTTAAGTGATTTGAACAAAAGCTAGCAGGAAAAGGCAGAGACTCAAAGAGAAGCAGTCGCCAAATTAACCAAGACAGATTGGGATTCGTATTGGAAATACCTTGTCAAACTGCATAGTCAAATCATGACCCTTAACTGCTCAATTCATTCGACTCAGTGGATGTTGCCACCTCTCACTGATGCGATTTTCGTAGGACAACTAAGGACACATTTCAAGGCACCTCCTTAACTCAAATCAATGACCGATATATATGACTTGAAGGACAAGCTGGCAGACAACAAATCATCTTCTTAGCCTCTTCTCATCAAGTGACTATTTATTTTTAGAGTTAGTTAACTAGTTAGGAGGAAGGTTGTTTGAAACCTCCTCAAATTTTGTATAATCTATTTTTGCACATTAGTTAGAATAATATTTATACCCTTCTCATGCATTTAGAGAAGGGTCCAGAATTTTATCAAAAACATTTGCAAAGAATGCACTATTGTAAGTTTGTGAATGCTTTTGTGAAATTATGGAACATGATCGTTTCTTTTAGATATTGTACTACTTTCCTTTGTTGATGCACTGTTGTTTTCTTTGGAGATAATTTGATTTGAAGAAAGGAGTTGATCCATATCATTAGTCAAATGAGCAGAACTTTGCACATTTGGTACTATTATCTTGTATGATTGAATATGTTTTTGTGTAATTAGTGACAACATTTTACTTTCATGAATTGTATGTGAGATTTATCTTTTCTGTTAAGCGTTAATTGTAATATTGTATGATGCCTAGCTGAAATTATTTATTTTCATAAATATATGTGATATATTTTATAAATTCCTTCGAATAACTATTTAGTCAAAGAAATTATCTTATACATTACCATCTATGTTTATGCGTGATTAATATTTATTATCACTTGTTAAGAAGATATATTTGTAGATCACATACCATACAGAAATACCCAGGTTTATATTAGAATAAGTTAATTAGAGATTTGCATGATAGAATAGGACATTTAGATTATCATTATTCTATTGCAATCACTCATGAACCACCCACTCTCATCTTAAAACCCATACTAGGAAACTGGTCCCAATTTCCCTAGTGAGAGCCACCATTTTAAACGGAAAAGGAGTTGTCTTAAGGTCGAGATCATGTGGTTATCCCCCATGTTGGGTAGCAGACTTATGAGGCCACAAAAAAACCCTCAAATTTTGAGATTGTATTTGCGATTTCATTTAATGGAACGAGAATTTGATTTTATTACTTATCATTATATTCCAAGGCACATTAACACATTATTAGATGCATTTGCTAATTATGTGTTAGATAGACATTTGTGAAACTTGTAAATCATAGAACATCAAACATTGAATCTAGTAAATAGGAAAACATGTATCTAGTAAACAACTTTTACCTGTCCATAGGGAACCTATGCTTACCAAGTACCTCCTTTTGGGTTACATAATACACTTGCCACATTCCAAAGGAAATCTCTAGGCATTTTTTTCTGATCTAATTCATGATTGTGTGGAAGTTCACATATATGATTTTAATATCTATGGTAATTCTTTTGAGGAAGAGCTTGAAAATTTAGAAAAAAATCTCATTAGGTGTAAAGAAACAAATCTCTCGTTAAACCATGAAAAATATTTATGATATTCACTGAGGGAATTGTTTTAGACCACCACATTTCAGTAGATGGAATTAAAGTGGATTCATCTAAAGTAGAAGTTATTTCCATATTATCAGTTCTTGTTCTTCAAAGAGAGGTTAGAATTTTTATTGGTTTTACAATTTATTACAAAATATTCATAAAAAATTTCACAAATATAGCCTCTCCACTTTTCAAATTACTTACAAAAGATTGTAAATTCATTTGGAATTATTATTACTAAAACAATTTTGCAAAATTGAAAGAAAAGATTTATGAAGGACCAATCTTAAGCAGACCAAATTGAAGTCTTCATTTTCAGATTTCAACTGATGCTTCATATACAACTTTAGGAGTTCTATTGGGACATAAATATTTGATGCCTTATGCCATTTATTACAAAAGTAAAAATTTGACTCCTGTAGAGTTAAATTATACGGTAATAGAAAAGGAAGTTTTAGCTGCTGTATATGCCATTAATAAGTTTCGACACTATATCACTGGTTATGAAACTTTTTTTCAAAAAAATCACTCTACAATTAGATACTTATTGAATAAATCAATTAGTAATGGCAGATTTACAAGATGATTACTGTTATTACAATAATTCAATATTACTATTTTTGGATGCTCTCATTAAAAATGACACTTGGAGGTTGGTGGATCCTCCTTTTGGCATCAAACCTATTGGTTGAAAATGGGATTTTAAAATTAAGTATAAGGAAGATGGTGTGCTTGACAAGTGCAAAGAAAGAATTATAGAAAATGGGTATGCACAAAAAATGGGCACTATTAGAACCTTTTTTTCTCTTGCATCTCAAAAGCGATGGAAAATAATTCATATGGACGTAAAAGAAAAGCTTTTTGAATTGATATTGAAGGAGGATGTCTATATGTTTTAGCCATAGGTTTTTTTTTGTTAAAGGAAAAAGAACACAAGATATAAAAATTGGTGAAAGTTTATATCGTTTGAATCAAGAATCCCATGCATGGTATGGAATGTTAACTGAACATATTCTCAAATTAAATTATAAGCTTTTCGACCTAGATGATACAACTCTTTTTATCAAGAATGTTGGAAGATGAGTTGTATATCTAGTTGTCTATGTTGATTATTTGATGATCACAGGGAACAATGATGATTATATATCATTTGTTAAAAGGGATCTAGAAAGATTTTTGATATGACATATTTGGGTTTATTAAAGCTGAAGCATATTTTTATTTCTGAGAAAAAATATATTGGACAATTCTTTAGTAAATTTGGAATGCAGGATTGTAGAACTCCAATGGAGTAGAACCTAAAGCTTACTTCAAATGAAGGAAGTGCATTTCAAGATCCAACAAAGTACGTGCAACTGGTTAGAAGATTAATTTTTTTTACTATTATTCATCCTTACATAGATTTTTTTGTAGAATACTTTCCAAGTTTATGTATCAACCCCGTGAGGGTCGTTAGATCGCAACAAAATGAGAACTCAGATATTTAAAACGAACTCAGTCATATGGCATAAAATATTCCAAAGTTTCAGACTTCCATCTCACTGGTTATTCAGATTATAATTTTTGATGGAGATAAAGAGAATTGGGTATCTACTTTTGGTTATTTGATGAATCTTGGATCAACAACCATCACGTGGAGATCATGAAAGAAATATGTTCTCGTTGATTCTACTACTGAAGATGAATATGTCGCAGCAACTCAATCTACAAAAGAAATAATTTGGCTTCGCAAATTACTTGAATATTTGCATGAGAAACAAAAGACTTCAACCCATTTGTTCATTGACAATTCTTCTGCAATTCAGTTGGCCGAGAATCCTAAATTTCATTATCAAATCAAACATATCAACACCAATTATCACTTGATTCGACATTATGTAGAGTTCAAATTCATTCATTTGACAGATTTTCCTACTTGAGAGTAGATAAAAAATATCTTTACCAAGGCATTGGGACATGAAAAGTTAAAAAAAATCATAATGTTACTTGACATGTCAGATGTACCTTCATATTAAGAGGGGAATGTTAACTAATCCATTGGGATTATTTTGTACAATATTAGTTAGTTGATATATTTTCTTTTCCGTTAATAAGTTACTAAGACAAAATTGTCTCGTACCTACTTTACATTTGTATAAATGTGTGATTTTAGTTTTAATAAATCAATTTTTCCATCGTGGAGTTTATTCACAAGCCTGTCTACAAAAAATATGAATTTATTCCATGAACAACAACTAGGAATGGAATAATGTGATGGTATGTGGTCCTAGAATGAAAAACAGGAATACTGGGCCATGGAGGAGAGCATCACTGTCAAAGTGAGCTCAATTTCAATACTGCTACAAATTATATGAGTGTTAAGGCTAAAACACTTATGCATGTGGTTAGTCCAACAAACATTGAATCCCATAAACAAAAATTTAGCTCTAATTCTGAGTCTACTCACAAAGTGCATAACCATGATAGGAAAGAATAAGCTTTTGAATACAAAAAAAATCATTTCATAGGTTAAATTATCCAATGATTCATGGTTATTGAAATATTGGAAGTGTTGGGCACTTATACTCTATTAACGCCATACATACTCTATGGGCCTAGACCCTCTTCAAATCCTAAAATGGTTTTCCTGTTCCATCGATTGCAGATAAGTGTAACTCAGTGATCTATTTGAAATGGAAACATAATTGATGAATTAGGGAGGGAGAAAGGGTGATCTAAATGGTAATACAGACAATAAAGGAAAACCCAGACATGTATATAGCAATACCATCCCCAACCACACACTAACCATGCATCGTGCACTTGAAAAAGTAAACCGGTTCATTTGATTGATGTTGAGACTACCTAGTTACATATATTTGGTAGCCTCCTTCCTTAACATGTTATTGGGTTTTCAATTTTTTTTATTTTTATTTTTAATTTTATGGTTTTTTCATGAAGATGCTAATCTATATCTATATATAATAATATATATATATATATATACCTAAAAAAGTTCCCCTCCCTATGTTAATTGAGAAAATCAATGGTATGTTATGGAATATTAGGTAGATTTGATTTGAGGTTGAAACTATTTATTTACAAGCAAAGATATAACTTTTTTCTGTTTATGTTAATTCAAACTTATATAACATTATATAGACAAACAATAATCTAATTAACACTAGGAAAAATGTAAAGTTGCAAAAAGAAAACACTAGTAAATGTGTAAAGTTGCAGAGAGAAAACACTCCATTCCAAGGCAATGAGTTGAATGTAAAGTAATTTTTTCTACAATTTCGAAAAAATAATATATTTTGATATTTATAAAAAGTATATTCCTAAAAAAAATCAGTGTTAAATTTTAAACAATAAATTCTTTTACTTGGTACTGGGATTTTAACACTCTAACTATACATATTTAGAAAATGTCCTTTTTTTTAAAAATGACGCACATTTATTGGCCATGTATTATGAGAAAAATTGTTACCCCTTAGTATATGCCTATTAAATTATTTGGATAAGTATCTAAATCACTATAAAATAGATTTTACATCATGAATATATATTAAACACTATCGGTTGCATGGAATATAGTCCCTTCCTTAGGCAGGGAGTGAGGAAGGGAGCGGGTGGTTGAGTGGGTTGGTTAGTTACAAATAATGTTAATTCCAATATTCAATGTAGTCAGTTTCTTATAGTACCAATGTAATTAGTTTCTGTCATTCTGAAAGGCTACATCCAATGGCAAAAATTCATACTTTTATGTTGCTAAAGAGAAGTAGCTTAGTATGTTGTTGGTAAGAATTAAAAATAGTTGGTAAGCATTAAAAATAGTAGTTCTGACATTGTAGTTCTAATTTCATAATTGTGTGACGGCTTATTTATATAGTGTGAACTAGAGGCCTATAGTGGCCCATGTTGTTTGCTGAATGAGTAGCATGGAGCATTATATTAATATATTGAGGAATTTTTTATGAGTGACGTTAGTCAGTAGTAAGAGTGCATTCCCAAGAAAGGCCCTGTCTTGTTTATTGTTATAATATGAATCTCCATTTCAAACTGAATATGTTTGAGCATATTTCATATGTTTGCATATTTATTCCATAGGTTTGGAAGGTCTGCACCAAGGATGTCTAAATAAACTTGTTAAGTGACAACATCAACACTTCTAACATCAATTTCACTCTTTTGAAATGAAATTCAAAAAGCTGCAACAAGAATTTTATATGATAGTATATTTAGCAAGCCTAAATGCTACCTGAAATCAACTCGAAAAAATAACATTTCATGCAAATTATTATGCAAACCTAAATTTGTTTTGAAGTGATCAATAAAATTGGATGCAATCCATTAAGGTAGAGGCTAATAATGTCCTCACAAGGATTTTATTGGTGTTAGATTAAAGAAATTCATGTCTTAACTAGGCTTAGTCTAAGCACTTAGTCGATGTTTCCTTTTTTCTTGGTCCGTAGAGCTTGACAATGTAGGCCACTTTGTTTAAATAGGGCAAAGGAATGGATTGGGTATACATGGGTGTGTAATGGAGATATTTGGAAATGGGGAGTCTCCAAACATGAGAATGCCTGTGGATTATGGGTGAAGAACATGGTCCAGAATGTAATAGGAGAATGGCTCAGACCCATCAGACCAGGGATGTCGGTTACCGGTAATGGCATGCACCAGAAGACGAAATTTGGGATTTTTAGAATAGGGGAGCCATGGATTGGACTGAGGTTCACAATATCAGAACCGATGACCCCATCTGTGAAGGTCCCATTGGTATAAGTGTAGGCATATTTGAAGAGGTTGTCTTAAGCTGTATATAAAGAAAACTACTCCAAAAGTTAGAGTTCTTTGGAGAGTAATATTCTTTTGAGGGCTAAGAAATAAGATTCTAAACTGTCTAATAGGCTCATAGAGTCTCTCATAGGTACTTGTAAAACAAAATTTCAAAGCTTTTCACCTCTGGTTCATGACAAGTTTACCATTTGATAATTTTGGTCCCAAAACTGACCTAAATTTCATGCTACAAATGATGCAAGATATGTAGAACCAAATGGTCTATTTTGAGCATATGTTGATAGTAGATCCTAAGTCTTCTACAGTTCCTACCTTCAAGATTTCAACACAACCTAATTTTTCTCAGCCCAAATAATATTATCCTTGTCAATGGTGCAATTTCTATGACGAAGCCCATGACCCAATGAATTTTGATCCATTTCTGGTTGCCAAAGAGCGGGCCAAAGGCGAAAAAAGAGACCCATATGGTAGATTTCATAAAAGAAGAGGAACCATGTGATGATTTATATGTGGCAATGACCAGAAGTGAAGCAGCCTAGAATCAGTTTAGACCCAAATCTATTCCAAATTCTAGTCTAGTAAATGTCAAAATTAAGAAAAGTAGGGAGAATGACAAATCTAGAATGTTTTCATCCTTAGTAAAGAAATCGATATTTTTTTTCAACACCAAAATCCTATTGTTCTGCCATAGAATAATATTGTTTTGTCAGCTAGTTACTCACCTTACAATGTTAACAAAACACTTGTTGTCCATATTTTACTAGCTATAAATAATGGGGCCGCAACACCTTGCAATAAATCCTTGGAATAAAAGAATATTCAATACATTATGATGAATTAAAAATGAGACACAATGGTAATCTGAAAATGTGTTGTCCAGTAAAAATGTAAAACTGATACTATCCAGATTCCACAGATGGTGCGTGAAACTCATTCGCAACAATTCACATTTGCAAGAGATAAAGGCAATTGTGATAAAATGACAAGATTGCATAAACGCTGCCTAAAAGGCATGAGAACAATTCATATTTGTAGGTTTGCACATTTCTAAAAGAACAAAAAAAAAAATAACGAACAATTGCAATTACATGAAAATTGGAATTTCACCCAAGTAGTATTTCTTGGAAGCTCGTTGTTAATAGAAAAAGCACACCAAAATATGAATATAAAATACCCAACACATGAGTATGAAACCAAGACCCAATGTCGAAAACCTCGAGTGGAATTTCCTTTTGTGAGATCCCAGCAGCTAGAATGAAGCATTGTTCATTTCTGTTTCAAACATCCTGATATTTGATAGAGCATAAGCTACACCTATCCACCATGGCAACCAAACCTCACCTAGGATTTTTGAATTGTCTGCAAAGATGCCTAGTAGAGGGTTATATTTAGGATAAACTTGTTACAATCATGACTTCTTGAAAACTAGAAGACTTACTTTAGGTCTTCTTCATAGTAGCCTGTGTGAAGGGTAATTGTTCTATTCCAACAAGGAACCTTCCTTAAAGTGCATTGAGCAGTGTATATAGTAGTAACAACAAGAATTGATGGATTGTATTTAACGATTAATCATCATGCACTAAAGTAAAACTAGCTAAACTAAGAAGAAATCCATATTTCTATCTGAGGTAATTTGACAATATATTTTATGACTCGTTAGTACAATAGGGGATTATCAGAAAACATAAAGAAGAAAAGATATCTAATATAAGAATGGTTGATTTCCTTGGGAATTTTGAAAACACATATAACCAATGCAGCAGATCATTATTCTGACAATGTAAAAGAAGTGGCAGGGTTGAGATCTTTAGAGTTTTGTTAGGACCAATTGCCTTCAAAAACTTGATGAGGAATATGTATGGAGTGGGAAATATAAGAATGAATTTCAATTGATTTAAAATTATATGATCCTTCCAGGTATTATTAATAATTATTATATTGCTAGTCAAATATCTATGGAGATTGTCGTAATCCAATGAAAAAGAAAGTTATTATTTAGACCTAATTACAAAAACCACCACCTGTTCAGTTGTATAATCTTCTGGCAAGATTCCAATGAAGTCATTGACCTATAAACATGTATGAACCAGTTCTTTTGTCAATATTCTGTAAGCCATTGTACAATATTTATGTTCTGAGATTGTTTTTCCTATGAATATAATTTTAGTAAGTGATCCTGTATCATTCAATAACCAACAAGGTCTTCTATTAACTAGATGTATATACTAAATCTTTCCTTTGGCCCATCCTTCTTATGGACGTCAGAAAGTCATCCCACTTTTGGAGGCCATATTTCTTCGTATTTACAAGCTATAAGCATTACAGTGATATTACTCACTAACTATAATTTCCTCTTTGTAACAATTTGAATATAAAGGTATCTATCAATGATGTTCACAGTGAGATACAATGTCTTAGGCATCAGGACAAGTTTTAGATGCACCTGCAACATTTAAGATTTCAAAGTGAAGCCTAAGAAATAGCCCAAATAAAACATCTTCTAGATCTAAGAATTACATCACATAGAACTAGTAGAGGAACATATTTTTACCTCTATCAACCAATCAAGGAGGATTCCCCTCATCCTCTCATTGATTTCAAATTTCCCTGTCATATAATCTGGAGGTATGCAACTCATGTTTTGGACGTACATGGTGAACAATTTAAGAAAATAATATATAAATATAGATTCAGATTCACAAAAAAGGCCATCATTGATAGAGAGACATGACTCAATATTCCAATAGAACTTTTATATTTCTTCAACATATTCAACAACTGGAAATTTATTTTCATGGTCTCCATGATCAATGTTTGAGAGAGTTTTAATGAGGTCCCAACATGCATCTTGAAATACCCTTATCAAATTTATTAATCATTTTCATTCCACCTACATCATAAATGGACATAAAGCTAAGTTAAGACCTATAAAACCTACAAATGTTTTATAGGGCATGATGTGGGTATGGCTGGCCTATGTATATTTGCATTTGAACCATTTCTAGACCAGAAAACTATTATAGAATTAATATAACTAAATTAATAAGAGAAACCATGCTTCTAACTGTTAGCAATGAAGTCAATGATTGTGCTATGGGTTTGTTTGTTTTTAGTTGGTTAGGTGTTTATAGTGCCCTATCTTATGCACTTGTCTCTGTGCCATCATTTATAGAAATGACAGTATCCTTCTATGTATTGGCGGTATATTGAGCCCTCCTTTTGATTGTAAGCCTCTGTTTGTTTCCCCAAATGTCTGCCTTTTCTTTTGTTTCTACTCTCACCCCAATACCCTCTTCTTGAGATTGTTGGAAGCAAAAGGGAAAAATAAAAAGTATGAGATCCCCTATTTAGGCTCCCAGAAAAGAAAAGACAAAATGAGATCACTAAAGCAAAAAGAAGAGCAACAAACCAAACATGGCAAGAAATTAGAATATTAGGCAAGAAGATTGACAAAACATGTGGATTACCACAGAGATTTTCCCTTTTTCTAGTTTAGTTTAGCTAGAGGTTGTCCTTTAAATAAACCCTAGAACCTGTTCAATGTCTCTTCTAAAAAAAGTATTCCAAGATCTGTTCCATAATCTAGGTTCTTTTGAACTTACCTGAGTGTTGGAACTCGCTCCCTTGTTGGCATTGACAAAAACACTCATGGTCAAAATAGATCAACGCATTAGATTCCATGGATGAAAATCACAGTAGATGAAAAATGCCCAAGAAAATCAACAAACAAAGATAAAAACATCGTTAGAATGCTAGAGCACTTTCAAATTTGGAAGATATGAAATCTACACTATCATGGTTGAAAGCATTGTATATTACAACTAGAGTACTCATTTAACAACATGACAAAAATAACTCACAATAGTATTTGTTGAAATGTGTTACCTAGTTTGTTTTTGCAATGATGAGGTATTTTTTGATGACAAAAGCATGCCTTATAAGGCAATCCATAATTTGCTTGATAAAATAACAGGAATTCATGACACAATACAAAATTTTTTGCATTGATTACAAATCAATATCTCTCAATACCTCTTATTTGTGATTTTTATGTCAACAATGCTATCAGAAGCAGAACAGAGGTGGCTAAATAGGCCACTCATGCCACTTCTTGGGTTCCCTTGGTATAACTGACCACTCAGACCACTTTTGCTCTGAACTGGTTTCGAATCCATCCTGACCCAGTCAAGAATTTTGTATATTTCTCTCTAATGGTTTAGATTTGCAATGTTGTACACGAAGATATTGTTTAATCAAAATCTGACCATTGATGTACATGAATATGTTTTTTAATCAAAATCTGACCATTGATGAACATGAATATATTTTTTAATGAAAATTTGATTAAATTTTTTTTTACAAATTACTATATATGAGGTTAACTAGTTCAGAGACCAGTCTAGTTCTCATAAAAGTGGTTGGTATAAGATGTATCACTATGCATATAAACATAATGAAGGCCAATAATGTTTGGTGCGGAGCATGATTATCTTCTTTATTTAGAGGTATCGCCACATTGGACCCTATTTCGTAATGTGGTGGCAACACTACCTGTAAAATGTACACTGCCAGGGGGGTCCAGGGGGGTGACAATGATTATTTGGAGCCCCCCTTGGTGGGGGATCAGGGGAAGTGCCCCCGAAGCTAAAAACATATGTAAAATTGCCTTGTAAAATGTTGTAATTTCGTAATCAATCTGGGTTGTTCATTAGGTGGAGATCTAATGGTAGAAGTTATGTTTAATTTAGTGATTTTTCCCTGGAAGCAGCCCCTCACTATATATGAGGGAATTTTATTGTGTCTATGTAGATCTGTATTCTGAGTGAGAAAGAGAGAGGAGATTTTGTGAGAAAGAAGAGGAAATTACAATAGATTTGTTGGAGGTGGTATCTCTTGAGTTTGTTGGATAATATAAAAGGAAGAACTAGTTGTTTCTCCATTGACGTAGCCCAAATTGGGTGAACCATGTATATCTGTGTCTCTCTTGTTTTATGTGTTTTCTGTGTTTATACTTCTGAAATATATTTTAAGTGTTCCATTGCTCTGTAACATATAATTTTCTAACAACTAGTATTAGAGTTGAAGGTTTATTTGGCTGATAAACTCACAGAAGAGAAGGGTTCCTAGTTTGAGTGGGAGCAATAGTGGAAGATGGTAGGTTTAGGGTCAAAAAATTTAAAGGCCAAAACTACCGGCTGTGGAAGATGCAAATGGAATATTATCTGTATCATAAAGATTTGTACCTACCATTTAGAAAAAAGATAAATAAGCTAATGAGTATGACAGACATAGAATGGGATATTCTCGACAGAAAGGCACTTGGAACAACACATCTATACCTAGCAGCGTCGATAGCCTTTAATATTTCAAAGGAAATGAAAATAGAGGGTTTAATGTCAACATTGGCTAAGCTATATGAAAAACCATCGACCTCAAATAAGGTATTTCTTATGAATCATTTATTTAATATGAAGATGTTAGAAGGTGGATCTATTCTTGGTCATTTAAATGAATTTAATATAGTTACCATTCAGTTAAGTTCTGTAGGGGTAACTTTTGATGATGAAGTTAAGGCTCTGTTATTTTTGTGCTCATTGTCTCAAAGTTGGAATGGTTTAGTTATGGCCATTAGTAACTCTATCTCTGGATCTAGTAAGTTGAAGTTTGATGATGTTGTCGGTGTAATCCTTAGTGAGTAAATGCGACGGAAAATTTCTGGTAAGACATCAGGTAATTCTTTGATTACAGAGACTAGGAGAAGAAAAATGGAAAGAGGAAAGAGCCTAGGATATCACAGTAAGTCAATGAAAGGCAGATCCAAGTCCAGATCGGGGATAGTGTGCTGGAAATGTGGCAAGAAAGGACACCTAAAGAAAGACTGCAAGTCTTGGAAGGGAAAGAAGGAGATGCATAGCATGAAAACAATCATGAAGCAAATGTGACAAGTGATGCATTGCAAGATGCTTTGATTCTTTCATTAGAAAATATCATTGATGCCTGGGTGGTAGATTCATTGGCCTCATTCCATTCCACACCTCATAGGAAACATTTTCATGATTATGTTCAAGGATATTTTGGACAGGTTTGATTGGGTGATGATAAACCCTGTAAAATCATTCGAATGGGTAAAGTTTTCATAAAAGAGAAGAACTGAAATCAATGGCTATTGAAGGATGTAAGGTATGTTCCAGATCTAAAGAAAAATCTGATTTCAATAGGGCAGTTAGGAGGTGGAGGCTGTGTAACTACTTTTACAAATAAAACTTGGAAGGTGATCTAGGTCCAGGTGTGACAAAGGACCCTTCCAAGACCTTTTACTTTCGTGATGTATTAAATTGCATTTTTTAAAATAACATAAATGAATACATCTACATGATGTAAATAAGAGGAACATGAAAATCATCAACACATGAAAATACAAGTCGTTATAATGGAGCTCGTCGAGGAGGGACTACGTCTCCGGGCCCCGGTGTCAAGATGGTGTAGGCCGTTGCATTTAGTGTTGTCAATAGTGATGATGTACACAAGAGATGATGTCGTGATCATACAAGGAAAATGCCCTCACACAGGAGTGGCTCTAAGAGATGTTCTACTACAGGAACTTCTAGTAAAAAAGACTCCTATCAGTATGACACAAACTCATGCATGATGAGCATCCTGCCAACATGGCATAAAAGGGATCTTAATACAAAAAAGCATGATGACAACTTGAGTATCCAATCAACATACAACAAAGGGATCTCGAAACAAAAAATGACGAATCATGACAATAAGTACATCACACATATGATTCTGCATCACATCAAGTAGGAATCATGAAACAAGTATGAAAACAAGATCCCACATCAAACATCAACAGGGATCTGTGTAGCACAATGCATAGCAAAAGAAGTACATGAATACACTGCATATACCTCACAGCCAGGGGCCATCTGAAGAAGCAGATGTCAAACTGCTGAAGCTGCTAGAACCATTGATCTCATAGCATCAAATCACATCAAAATGGCTGCTCACACATGAATGCTGACACTTGCATTCCACTTTCGAAATTTGGTCAAAGGAGTCATTTTAATGAGGTGAAAATTTCACCCGAAATCTGGTCGTAGTTGGGCGGATTCCGTCCACCGAAAAAGGTCCAAATTGTGTCTCCATTAACCTTCCTAGTAAGCAAAATTCAACCAAAACTTTGACTGCCTCTATCTTCCTCATCTGGACTCGGATTGATGAACTGTTCGCACCACCACAATCACAATGACAAGATCTTTAACATGAACCTGGTTGAAGGATAATATAAACACTTTGATTTTTGAGCTTTCATAAAACAATCTGCAACTTTTTTGTACCTTTTCTGCATCACAAATGTCCTGAAAGGCCTCGCTTCCATCTCCTTCACCTTTGTTCTTTGGAGCATTAAGCGATGATCCAACACCTGCAACTTCTAGTACATTGTTTTGCAAATTACATCCTTGACTTTCATGACCAACTAATGAACCAAACATCCCACACTTGTCACAAGTTTATAACACATACTCGGTGATCAAGTTTACATCAAAATGGACACAATACCCCAACTACGAAAACAAGGCCAAAATATCATCATTGCTTAGACACAACATCAATTTTACAGTTTATCATGCAACACAAATAAGACCAGACATCATTGTTGCTAAACAAGTGATGGAAAACACATCATCACTTTTACATTTTAAAATGCAACAAATGATTTACAAAAGTACGACCATGAAACACTAACATGTCTAGAAACCATTTTTCACTTATCAAGTTGAATGGGTCATCACCCTGTGATGGTCTTTCTTGTCGATCAATCATTTCACATGTTTCATGCACTGACACTTTGTCTTTAAGGCGTTCCTCTATATGGAGCCTCCAACAAGTGTCTCTTTGATGGTCACTTCTATCGCAATGACTGTAATAGGTTTTCTTCATCCAAATTGTTATGTTCCTATACCAATAGGTGTCATATATCATGACTGACTTGGTTTAGCTCTGAAATATGTACATACCTTTTCTTTCTGCAAATGTTTTCCATATTTGTAAAAAATAAAAAAATTAAAAAATGTAAAGAGGGTATGCCCTAAAAGAAAAATCAAAGGATAAAAAGAATGAAAAGGTTAGAAAAAGTGAAAGAAAATGAACCCCAAGAAAAAAGAAAAGACCATGAAAGTGTGCCAGTCCAAATGCCACTGCTTTACTTTTGTGTAATAAAGGTTGTGTGTAACTTGTTACTTAGGCAAAAATCCATGGTAACCTAATAGTTTAACCTTGGTTAATCCATGTTTCAATTTCATGTTTATAGAGATAGAGAATAAAATCTGACCAAACTATTTAATCTTGGTCGATAAGTCGATTGGTAGAGTGAATAAAAGGAGCTCAATAGTTTAATTTGAGCCCTTGGATGTAATAAGTGTAGATTTAGATAGATTTCTATATGTAAAAAGAAAAAAAGTGTGATAAGGGTTTGCCAATTTAAGTGTACCCTAATAAATAAGTGAAAATTCTAGGTTAAGTAGGTAGGGTAAGTAGATGATTCGTTGCAGAACAAAGGTGCGATGAATGGTTAAGTTTAATGCTCAAATCTCTTGCTTTCATCACTTGGGACAAAGCATGGATCACAAAGAAGACAACATATCAAAAATTCAAAGTCAAATTAATTAACTTCCTCACTCTTTTCCCCCTAAGTTTTACTAATTTCCCCTAAGTACTAAAGGCACCTATAACAAGTTAGAGGGGCTCAGAGCATTTCTCTAACTTTTGGAGGGACCGGACCGTCTGCCCAATAATTTGAAATACCTAAAGTACTTAAATCCCCTTCATCAATATTACCCCTCATAAAGTCATTCATTCCCTTTATAAAGATTTTCCCAAGTAAAATCCTATTTTACTTAAGGAAATTAAAACATTTTATCTCAAAACCCTCATATTCTACTAGCATAAGTCATGAATGTTTAATGATGAAATGATTTCAGAAACATTTTAACTTAGCGCATATTCATATCCTACTAAGTCATATTAGCCATTAACTTGTATTATTATTTAACTCCTGAAAAATCACCCATTGCCCGTATTATTATTAAAATCCCAATAAATATATATCTTGCCTCGCGGTTGTGAAATAACCTTAATAACTTTGATAAATGGGATTAATTAGTCAACCTGTGACTAATTAAGAACCTCGGCCCCCACCATGACAATAAAGTATTAATTAAATCATCTGGATTAATTAATAACTTTTGACCAATCACAACTTCCCAATCCCCGACCACCATCTGATCAAATCTCTTAGATCTGATGGCTACCGCTCATATCGCATGGGCCCTTGGTCGAACATTAAGCATGCAATATGAGCGGTTTTCCAAAAATCACCAATGCTACATGTCAATTGATAAATGGAATCACGCGGCCCTCCCTCAATACCACTAACCTCCCATAAGTGGTGCGATGAAACCCGCTTACCACCTCCCATAAACGACAAAATGTCACAACATCAAGTTGACGCCATCCTTCCTTGTCACTAATCTACCAAAACATTGACTTTTCATAAAAAACAAGTGTAATCTATTCTTTGTCCTTTATTCAGAACAATCCCATGCATGCACGGAGCATGTCCAAAATCAACCAGCTCGTCCCCCAACTGTCAACCACCTTGAACGCTGCCTTTCAATGCCACTCCAGTCCACTGTGTGCATCCTGCGAATGTGAAAATCATAGCCAGTTGCCTAGGAATAGGTATTTACCAAATTTTCTCCCGGAAACCCTATTGTATACTAAAATGTCTCTGAAATTTCTTTAAAACCCAAAGTTTTCAGTTCAATTGAGTTGTTAGCTTAGTCCAAAACTTCCCAGGCACCTCTGTTTTAAACAAATTTCATTAAAAAATCCCAGTTTCATCCCTGAAAACATAAGAATCAGGGATGGAAACCCCCATGGCCCTAAATATAGCTCCAATCACTACTCCTCAGAGGGACTTGGACTAACTTCCCTTAGAAGATAAAGACTTCCAAATAAAACACCTTCAACCTGATAATTACCCCCTAAAAGTATATTTTAGATGTCGAGACAATTACCTAAACAATTATGATACCATAGGACTTGGGGAATCAAATCTCCCAAAGTGCCTATTCCCTTCTATGCACATTTCCCTGGACATTATCCATCAATGTCATGCCAATTATAATCCTAACTTTAGAGCCGTAGTGTCCCCTGACCAGTCAGTCCTATTTACAATTACTGCTGATTCAATTAATGAAATGTTGCAGCTTCAGCCTGGCCAGCACCTCACCCCCATTTCCATTGCAGAATTACTAGAAAAAACCACCAAAATGTCTGATTCTAAACTCAGCCATATTTGCCATACTTTCATGGAGGAGAATCATATACCCAAAGATCCCCCTCCCTACCTAACATGTTTCGTCACTGATATGGGCAAAGATATTGTTAATATGGTTGTTGGCATTATGGGTTTTAATACTAGTGAGTTTGTTGGTGAATTGACCCTAGCTTTCATGACTATTTACACCCCTAGTTAGCCTCCTGCTGCCAAATATGACTATGTTGCGTTCATAGCTGATAAGATGCATGACCAATTCATGAGGCTAGAGAATGAGAGAGTCTTCAAATATTCCATAGCTCTGTATCACCTCTTCCTTTACTACCAAACTAAAAAATTCCCCTTCTCTGTGCATAAGCTTGATACCAAAGGGAACCCTAGGTCAGTCATTTTTTGGACCTCTATTTTTCACTACTCACCCTCTTCTCCCTATTCATATATAGATTTCATTAATCAGTTTGTCCATCCTGTAACTACCATGCTGATAGGATATCCCCCTCCTAGAATCAATGATGATATCAAAAGAATCCTTCAATTATCCAAGCATTATAGGATAGTTGACTGGCACTTATACTAGAATCATACTAAGATCAGAGTCTATGGGTGTGAACTGCCTCCCTGTAAATTGCCCAAGTATGTCCCCATGAGATTATTTGCCTTGGAGTACTACAGGAAAATAATCATCTCTAATCAAATCCATTTCATGAAAGCAAAGAAGAAAGCCCAGCTAAGGATCAAAGACCACTTAGGCCCATTTGTGTGCAACAATCGTAAAACAACGCAAGAAGCAGAAGAAATCATAGAGACGAAGATGGATTTAAAGAAAAGTTTTGTTTGGGCTTATGACCTTCATGGTTTCATCTATGATAGGAGGATAAAACATAAGTTGTCACCTTACATCCATCACAAAATCCCCGAAACAGAACAATATTCCAATTTAAATGAATGGAGGGAAGGGACATTAGTAGAACAAGATAGTGATAAAGTTGAGGTTGAAAATGTGATGAAAGATTTGGAGAAGAGACTTGACCTAGAATCCTTTGTATAGGTGCTTGCAGATTCTTCCCAAAGGCCAGCACAAAAACCTAGTGCTCTCACAGCAGAGCCTTCACAGAAGCAAACTCAGGAACCAAGTTCCCCTACATCAGAACAACCAGAAATAGCAGAACAACCATAGGAATCAGAGCAGCCTAAGATCTTGGAAGAATTGGCTCCCCCATAGCCACTACCATCTCCAGCAAACATGGGTAATCCTCCAGTGCTACAGACTCCTCTAAATGAGGAAAGAAACTTGAAAAGAGAAAGGGAAGTAGCTACCCCTTCTAGCATACCCACAGATCAACCCTTTGCTAAGAGGCAAAGGTTGAATCCATATTTAGAGGATGAATTCATTGGGGAGACTACAAAGAGCATGAGGAAGGAGGGGACAGATAGTTTACAAACATTTCCAACAGGTGGGACACCCTCAAGTTCACAGAGGAAAGTGCTAGAAAGATAACCCAACACAGAGGTTTCATCCTTCAGGTCTTCTTCCGAGAAGATTATAGATATAAAGGGGAAGTTTAAAGAGATCAAGACAAAGAATGAGCAGATAAAGCCCCAAGCCTATGCTCAATATTTAAAAATGGTCCCCACAAATGAGGCCAGACTGATGTCAGCCTTTGACATCAAAGAAGGTAAAATGCAGATGAGTTTCCTGAAGCCCATAGTGCAGTAGCCAAAATCCTTGGTAGATTATCTCAAAACTGATTTTGAGATTCTGGCTAAAGACATCCACCCTATCGACTAGATTGAACTACACAAGCAAATGGGTGAAATGATCTATTCAACATTGACAGACAAAGCAATGATGGCTCATAGATTGCAAAATTCATTGAGCAACACTAGAACCCAATTGCAACTGGAGAAAGCCTCCTCACAGGAAAAGGATAATAGAATAAAATCATTGGAAGAGTTAGTAACTAAGTTGGGTCATGACCCAAAGGATGTTAAGGAATCAGAAAGCTTAATCAAGAAGAAGAATGAAGACATAGCTACACTTAGAAAACAACTGAAATTTCCACCCCTCATACACCCTCAAACTGCTGAGATTATAGAGAAGAAAAATGAAGAGGAACTTATGGACATGGTCCTTAAGTTAAATGAGCAATTAAAGGAAACAGAGCAGGAATTGGAGAAAGTAGTGCAGTCAAGGCAAAGTGAGTCGACCATCCAACCCCAGACTGTAGTGCCTATAGTTTCAACAGCAGTCCCTTCCACTATGGCAACTATTTTAGCACCGAACATTCCTTTGGAAACAACCACGCCAGTGATGTAACAGGTAGAACATAGGCAGGTACATCAACACAGAGCACAAAGGACTTAATTAAGTCAATGGAAGAAATGAAGCTCCAAGTAACAGAGCTACAAAAGGTAAAAGAGAAGCTCACTACTTTGGAGCAGAAATATGATTTATCAAAGATAAATTATGTAGAAGAGAGAAGGATAAATAAGAGCATGACAGAATAGATTAAAGCATTGGAGAAGGACCTAACTTTTGAAGAGCCTTTGACAGACATTAGGAAGATATTGTGGACCAATATCATTAATTCCATCAACAATATTTGGTCATCAATTCAAATTATTTTTTAACAGATTGATTTAGTAAAGATTGCTCTTGAAGGAATTAAGAAGACCAGAGAAGAGATGGGTAGAAAACCTGAGGAAGCAATCAGATTAATCAATTTTCTGAACAGTAAAAGAAGGCAATAGTTAGAGTAATTAGATATTGAGGATAGGTCTGCTACCATCCTTGAACTGAATAAAGTGCTGACGAAAATTAATCTGATGCAAGGCCTAGAATGCAGATGTCAAAGCATGCAGGAAGATATTGATGAGTTCATGAGAAAATTTGGCATCCTAAGAATTAAAGGACTCCCAAGCCTTTAGTCATCAATGATAGGATATTGGTTCAGATTGATTACATTGATAAATTACATCATCTAGCTGACAATTAGGCTAGTTCATCTTCAGCCAAGGCATTACCAACAGGAAAAGTGTTGTATGACGGTTTAGAGAACCTATTTTTTATTGAACATGAAGTAAAGCACTTATTCCTAATATAGCCAAATTTTGTGAAGTATACAGAGGCAGATGAAATTTACAGGAAGCTGATAAGAACAAAAATACCAAAGGATGAGTGCTGGACCAACATGACTGACATCCTATAAATTTCCATGACAAAAGTGAGGTAAATAGAAATATTTACCACAGTAAATTTTGGTAAAAAGGATGAATGTTGGTGAATAGGTAAAGTGTATCAAATACAGGTGAAAGAGTATCAGTTGAAAAGGTCAAATCAGATGTCTAGCACAGAGTTACTAGGGCGACAGCAAGATGCACATTCGTAGATCATGCCTCCAGCTCCTTCAACAAAAACAGGGACAACAACAATCAGTTCACTATCTATTTCTATATTCGAGACCATCTGTCTCTATATTTGTGTGTAAAGATCTTCTATATTCCTAGAATAAATCTCATTTAGTTATGAGATATTTTGATGTAAATTTTGTATAAATACTTCTTTATTTGAAGTATTAGGTGGATTCTATAACATTTCTGTAACTCTACACTATCAAGCGAAGAAAGCTTTTGTACTCAAGTCTGGATTTTGTTGGAAAAGGAATAAAAGTTTAGGAAATTTCATCAGATTCATGTGTAGTATAATAGCAAATAAGTTTTCTATCCTTGTGATTTATGTGTTTTCTACATGTTTTAATGTTCCATGCATCTCAAAACTAAATGGTAAAATAGTCAAAGTATATCATAATTAGCTTCATTTCTCTCTACTATCAATAGTATGCCATTTACATGTTTTCTTCTAAACTATTTCGGTAAAGGAATTATTAAATGATACTCTATCCCTATGGTTTTCTTTAATAAGTCCCTGGTATATGATTCTTAATTGACTTATGCTGGTTGACCTATCTTCCCCTCTTCTTTCTAATCCTAACTTGAGGATTCTTAATTGCCCTCTTGTTTTGAACAGAAATATCATCCATTTAAGCCCTGAATTTGTTTTTACTCTTTTATCCTACCTGTTGAAACCCCACCTCAGCAATTTGACTTGATCCAGTGAATTCTCCCAGATTAACTCCATAGCCCAATGGCCTGAAGCCTAGTTTTCCCATTTGTTTCAGAATTCCACCAATCTCAAACAAAACAACCTTGAACATTCATAACTAGCCTAAAATCTTTTCAAATAAAGCCAAATCATAAAGAGAGAGCCCTCTCTGAGTATAGATTGGCTAGATTCTGTACTTAAAAGATTGGTTTGTGATTACCTCGGACCCCTTTCCTTCTTTCAATAACTTCTAAGGAAAATCTGAGTGATAACATAGTGGCGACCATACTAGGGAATGAACAATTCCTCAGTTGAAATAAACCTTTAAGAAACCAAAAAGTTTGATTTAAAGCATCTTAGAGGATTTTATAAGTTATTTTGGAAAGTTTATATAAGAAAATTCATAAAAATTTAAAATCTGGCTTCAGAAAGGGATCGTTACACTAGGGCTAATCCTGATCCCAACCCAACCCCTGTGTTTGAAAATCCTAACCTGATTTCATGAATCATTAGAAGGCAAGAAAGCTAAGTAAATCCTAGACCTTTGTTCAGATTACATTCATGTCTTATTAAATGGATTTCCCTAGAAGATGTTCCTTTTGATGAACACTTCAAACTCTCTATTTAGAACCTCATCTGACAGTGAATTATTAGATCTAGTCCAAGATCTAGAATACCTCAGAGAACTTGAAATCCAAAGAGCCAATTTGTCAATTGATCAATATCTGTAGGATTACACTCAATCATATCTTATCACCGATGGAACACCCAATCTTTCTGAGACTACTCTTTCTGCTAGCTCATCATTATTCCCTGATTCATCTGAAATCCATTCCACTACTCCTTTCATCCTTTCACTCCCTCTTTAATCTATCATCACTCAATATCCTACTACCACTTCTAGTTCCTCCACAACACAAACACCTCACATTACCCCAAATATTGGTTCTACTCTCACCCAACCGAGAACAATGGCCAACAGATATGCTCACCTAGTGCTACCTGCTAACCGAGGTGCAATTCCTCAAGAATATCAGAGTAAGATTACCACCTTTGATGGCACTGGAATGTACACTGCTCAGCAGCACATTGAGAAGATCGCCGATTACTTTGAAATATATGAGATAGACACTGTTGATGTTCAAATGAGAATTTTTCTTCAAAGTTTTTCTGGAGAAGTTAGAACCTGGTTTAGAGCCTTAACAACCAATAGTATAGATAGCCTAAGAAATCTCTACCAACAATTCTTGAACAGGTTGGAAAAAAGGAAAGACCCCCTTCAGATTTTATCTGAATATGAGAACCTTAGAAGGGGACCCCATGAAACTGTCTAGGACTATTGCACTAGATTCAATAGTGTTTATAGTGCGATTCCACTCAACCTTAGACCCCCTCCTGGTTTAGCCCTGATCAAATTTCCTGATGGATTTGATTCAGACATGGATTTTTAGCTCGGAGAAAGAAATCCCCCCACTATGGAAGAAATGCAAAGCGTAGCTGTAAGTGTTGAAGCCAACCTGCTCTCCAAAAGAGCTAAAGCTAGAAATGAGAGAAGAATACCTACAAAAGATGAAAGTGCACCCTTTGAACAAAAGCTTAATGCTATTGTTAAAGGAATGGAAAAATTGTTTGACAGAGTTGATACAATTGAAAGGAAATATCCTTCGGATGGCCAGCAGGCCAATTCAGGGAGAAATCCTAATTTTAGGAAAAATCAGAATCAAAACACTGGTAAGAATATTCCTAACCAGAATATTAGACCACCTTTCTAGGAAAACTATGCAGAAGCCTCTCAATTAGAAGACCCTAAGCAAGACAGTCAGATAAATTTAATGGGTCTAGAGGGGGAGGAAGATGTGTTTCTAACTTAGGATGACCAAGAGTCTCATATACTCCAAAAATTTCAAACTCAAACAGGAGAATCATTTGATTTCAAACAGGGGTATGACTCTTCCATCTTTGAAGTACATAAGAAGTATAACCTGAGAAGTAGAAAAAGTATTGATAACCCTGAAACAAACCAGAAAACAGCTCCTAATCAACCTAAAAGGGGTAAAACTGGTCCAGTAACAAAAACACTTCAAATCCTTTCAAGAACTAATCAAAACCCTTCCATCCCCACCATAGAAGATGTGTCTGATAACTAGCCCAGTAATGAACAATCTTCCACTTCACTTCCCTCCAAGGAAACAGTGGAAGAAGCTCAAAAGATCACATTAGATAAATCAGCAAAGGATGTTTGAAATCCTGAAATAGAAGAAAACGTAGAAAACATTTATGCCAGAAACCCAAAGGTTCAAATTGATAAGGCAATCCTACCCTTTAATCTAGGAGTAGAGGTAGGCAAGCTTAAAATTTCGGTTCCTTTGACAGAACTGGAAAAACATGATGTTTACAGGTCTCAAATAAATAAATCATTAAATATCATTGAAAATGTAGATTCTGTAAATCTCTTTGATGAACATCCTAAGTTGATTTTTGGTCCTGAAGTGGAGGGATACCACCTTTCTATGTCAGTCTCAATATCCATGATAAGATTTTGCATAATGCCATGTTTGACTCTGGTGCTTCTCACAACCTCATCCCCAAGTCTATAATGGAGAAACTCAACTTAGACATCACTAGACCCTATAGGGATTTATTTTCCTTCGATTCTAGTCAAGTGAGGTGCTTAGTTCTTATAAAGGATTTATGTGTTTCATTGGTTCAATACCCTGCTAAAACTACACTTATGGACATAGTGGTAGCAGACATTCCATCCAATTATGGCATGCTGTTGTCTAGATCCTAGGGTACTAGACTTCAAGGGTCTCTACAATTAGACATGTCATACGCTACCATATCTGTTTTTGGACAACCAAAGAAGTTATATAGAGAAAATTTAATGAAGCATGTAGTGAGTAGTCAGGAGAAGCCTCAAAACTTTCCCATTTACTGAATACATTCTGATATGGATTCTTTTATTCTCTATAATATTGAAACTGATCTAGGAGATATTTCAAATAGTATAGCAACAAAACCAAAAGAAATTATAAATGAAAGATCAACTGTTCAAATTCAAGAGATATCAAATGACAAAGAGAAATCAGATAATGAAGAAAATCCAAAACTTTAGCTAAGAAAGACTACACTACCCCAGATACAAATTATAAACATGAAATTTTATGGCATCTAGAATTTGATGGTTCGATAAATAAACTAGGTGTAGGTGCAGGGGTATGGATCTATAATTTAGAGAATGATCATGCAGAAGGACATGCCTATAGGTTGAATTTTAAATGTACAAACAATATGGTAGAATATGAAGCACTCCTGCTAGGCCTCAAGTTAGTCAAAAGATTAGGAGCTATAAGGGTATCAATCATGGGAGATTTTGAACTGATAGTTAAACAGATAAAAGGAGTTTACATAACCAGAGATCCTAGATTAGGACGTTATAAAGGTACAGTCATAGAAATCCTCAATACTTTCTTAGAGACCCAGCTTCTAACTATTCCCAGAAAACACAACATGCAAGCCCATAGCCTAGATATGTTTACTAGTACCTGCAAATTGCCTTTCCAACCCAATCACCAGTACACTGCTAAGATTAGGCACAAGCCAGCTATCCCTGATAATCTTAAGAATTGGCAGGTCTTTGATAGTGATAAGCAGATTAATAATTTTCTATCTTTAAGTGAGGAATTTTCTAACCTTAATATAGATGTTGATACAAATACTAGTTTTAATCAGACAAATGAAGTAGACATTAACAAACTGGAAGAGAATTCAATAAACATGCTTCACCCTACTAAATTCTCACAAGCAGAAATCAAAGACCTGAAACAAATGGACCTAGATGAGATAATTGAAGAAGAAATAGAGGTTATAAATCTGAAGGATAATCATTTACCCAAAGAATTGACTCCTTTGGAGGATTTGTTTGACTCTAATGACATTACGAAGAAACCTAAAATGGAGCCCTTAAAAGTAGACATTGAAGAGTATAAGATAGGAACACAAGATGATCCCAAATTGATAAAATTGTCAAAATATTTACCTCCTGATCAGAAGATAAAGTAAGTTGAACTTATGAGGGAATTCTAGGATGTCTTTGCCTAGAGTTACGAAGATTTGAAATCCTATGACACCTCTATCATTCAGCACACTATCCCTTTGAAAGAAAATCAAAAGCCCTTTAAGCAAAAACTTAGAAGAATGAACCCTGTGTTATTACCATCAATTGTGAA
This sequence comes from Pinus taeda, assembly GCA_000404065.3. Classification (NCBI taxonomy): domain Eukaryota; kingdom Viridiplantae; phylum Streptophyta; class Pinopsida; order Pinales; family Pinaceae; genus Pinus; species Pinus taeda. The sequence continues at coordinate 32,006 of APFE030503109.1, read as the reverse complement.
AGAAATCAAACGCATGTATTAAGTAGGAATTATTGCCCCTATTAGATTTTCAGAATGGGTATCTAACCTAGTACCGACCAGGAAGAAAATAGGGGAAATAAGATTATGTGTTGATTTGAGAAATGTGAACAAGGTCTCGCTTAAAGATAACTATCCTTTACCCAAAATGGACCATATACTGCAAAGGGTAGTGGGTTCCTCTAGAATTTCACTTTTAGATGGGTTTTCAGGTTATAACCAAATCTTAGTTCATCCTGATGACCAAGAGAAAACTGCATTCACTACGCCATGGGGTACCTTCATGTACATTAAAATTCCCTTTGGACTAAAAAATGCAAGAGAAACTTTTCAAAGAGCAATGCACATTGCCTTTGCAAAAGAGATTCATGATTTTCTTGTTATGTATCTTGATGATCTCACTATTTTTTCCAAGTCAGATCAATAGCACTTGGAGCATCTCAGGCAAGTTTTTCTAAAATGTAGAAAATATGGTATTTCCTTAAATCAAAAGAAATCTTTATTCGGTTTAGAAGAAGGAAATTTGTTAGGTTACATCATTTCTAAAGATGGCATCCGAATTGACCCCTCCAAGATTGAAGCTATTTTGCAATACCTCACCCAAGAAACATTAAAGAACTTCAGGCAATTTTAGGAAAGATAAATTTTTTAATAAGATTCATCTCTAACTTAGCTGAATTAATTATATTATTGAATAACATGTTAAAAAAAGATTCAACCATTAAGTGGACAGTTCAGGCTAAAAAATCATTTGAAGAAATTAAACCATCCTTAACTCAAACACTAGTCCTCACAAGCCCAAGATTCGACAGAGACTTCATTATCTTTTCCTTGGCATAAGAACACACCATAGCTACAGTTTTAGTACAAAAGGATGATCAAGGATGTGAAAAACCAATAGCCTTTTTTAGTAAAACTCTCAGAGATGCTTCATTAAAGTATAAAATAATGGAGAAACAAGCTTTTGCTTTGGTAAAGGCTATTAAAGATTTCATGGTATATATTTTGTATTCTCATGTAGTAGCTTATGTTCCAAATGTTGTAGTCAAAGATATTATGACACAGGATGGAGCTGATGGAAAAAGGGGAAAATGGATAGCTACTATTTTAGAATATGATATAGAGATAAAACCTACAAAGTTAATTAAAGGTCAGGGGTTGGCCAAACTCATGGCAGAAATAATTTTCCAAGCCCTAGACATCAATCTTATTGCATAACTGGATAATGAATAGGAGACGGTGACTCCACAGATCAGCCAGTCCTTTTTAGACTCACCATGGTATGCTGATATTATATATTTTATACAAAACCTATAGGCTCCTCCAGGGTTATCCAGAACTAAAAGTAGGTTTTTGAAAATGAAAGCTTTAAAATTCTGCATTATGGATCATACTTTGTTTTGGGAAAATCATGAGGGAATTTTGTTGAGTTGTTTGTTAAAAGAAGAAGCTGACAAGGTACTCCAAGAATTTCATGCAGGAGATTGTGGTGGACATCTCTACTGGAAGTCAATTGATGATAAAATTCTAAGTGCCAGTTTTTACTAGCCAGCCTTGTTTGTAGATGTTAAAAAATTTGTAACTTTGTGCCTTGAAGGCAAAAGAAAACTTTTACCCTTGCCTTTGAAACCTATATCCATAGAAAACCTTTTCAACAATGGGGTCTTGACTTCATTGGAAAAATCCATCCACCCTTTTCTACTCAACATAAATGGATCCTCACTGCAACTGATTACTTCACTAAATGGATAGAAGCTATTCCCTCTAAATAGGCCACCGATATTGTAATAATAGGTTTTCTAGAGGCTAATATTCTGTCTAAGTCTGGTTGTCCTGACAAAATCATTACTGATAATGCTGCAGCTTTCAAGTCAAAGAAAATGATTGCTTTTTGTCACAAATATCATATAACACTTGGTCATTCCATAGCTTACTACCCTCAAGGGAATGGACTTGTATAATCTTCCAACAAAAGTCTAATAAATATGATCAAAAAACTATTGGAAGAAAATAAGAAAACTTGGAACAAAAAATTGACCAATTCTTTGTGGGCAGATAGGCTTATTACCAAGAAGTTCATTGGAACCAGTCCCTATGAGCTAGTGTATGGAATGGAGGCAGTGTTTCCCTCATATTTAGGGGTTTCTATCATGAAACAACTTCAGGAAGCCCAAGTGGAACCAAATGATATACAAAGGAGAATTAACTAGACCATCCATTTACAGCAAACCAGAGAGAAAGTGTAGCAAAGATCCTAAGTACTGCAAGAAAAATTTAAGAAAATATTTGACAAAAGGACCAAAACATAAGACTCTTATCTGGAGACAAAGTGTTAAAATGGGATTCAAGAAGAGAGGACAAAGGGAAACATGCGAATTTTGACTTCCTGTGGAATATATGCCTTCAGAGGAAATAATGCATATTTTCTGAAAGAATTAGATGGTACAGAGATTGAAGGAGGACCCGTCAATGGTCGAATGTTAAAGCACTACATTGACCCCATTTGCAAATTTTACAAGTTCAGTTGTACATACTATATCCTTTATAATGTTCAGTGTTGATTGGATGGTAAAACTTTTGAAGTTGAAGCCCAAAGAAAAGGCCCTAAGCTTTAGAAATATTACTGTCATACATACCAATAAAGCAGTAGGGAAAAGGAAATTGCAGAACAAAATCATAGTCTTTCAGAAGGCCATTGATCCATTGTTCTTGAATTTCCACCCGGAAAATCCATCCCCAAGTGGAGCCACTATTATGCTCCTATACCAATATGTGTCATATATCATGATTGACATGGTTTAGCTTTGAAATATGTACATACCTTTTCTTTCTGCAAATATTTTCCATATTTGTAAAAGATCAAAAAATTAAAAAATGTAAAGAGGGTATGCCCTAAAAGAAAAATCAAAGAGTAAAAAGAATGAAAAGTTCAGAAAAAGTGAAAGAAAATGAACCCCAAGAAAAAATGAAAAGACCATGAAAGTGTGCTAGTCCAAAGGCCACTGCTTTACTTTTGTGTAATGAAGGTTGTGTGCAACTTGTTACTTAGGCCACAATCCATGGTAACCAAATAGTTTAACCTTGGTTAATCCATGTTTCAATTTCATGTTTATAGAGATAGAGAATAAAATCTGACCAAACTGTTTAATCTTGGTCGATAAGTAGATAGGTAGAGTGAATAAAAGGAGCTCAACAGTTTAATATGAGCTCTTGGATGTAATAAGTGTATATTTAGATAGATTGCTATATGTAAAAGAAAAGAAAGTGTGATAAGGGTTTGCCAATTTAAGTGCACCCTAATAAAGAAGTAAAAATGCTAGGTTAAGTAGGTAGGGTAAGTAGATGATTGGTTGTAGAATGAAGGTGCGATGAATGGTTAAGTTTAATTCTCAAATCTCTTGCTTTCATCACTTGAGACAAAGCATGGATCACAAAGAAGACAGAATATCAAGAATTCAAAGTCAAATTAATTAACTTCCTCACTCTTTTTACCCTAATTTTTACTAATTTCCCCTAAGTACTAAAGGCACCTATAACAAGTTAGAGGGGCTCAGAGCATTTCTCTAACTTTTGGAGGGACCGGACCCTCCGCCCAATAATTTGAAATACCTAAAGTACTTAAATCCCCTTCATCAATATTACCCCTCCATAAAGTCATTCATTCCCTTTATAAAGCTTTTCCTAAGTAAAATCCTATTTTACTTAGGGAAATTAAAACATTTTATCTCAAAACCCTCATATTCTACTAGCCTAAGTCATGAATGTTGTATGATGAAATACTTTCGGAAACATTTTAACTTAGCGCATATTCATATCCTACTAAGTCATATTACCATTAACTTGTATTGTTATTTAACTCCTGAAAAATCACCCATTGCTCGTATTATTATTAAAATCCCAATAAATATATATCCCACCCCGCAGTTGTGAAATAACCCTAATAACTTTAATAAATGGGATTAATTAGTCATCCCGCGACTAATTAAGAACCCTGCCCCTCGCCATGACAATAAAGGATTAATTAAATCATCTAGATTAATTAATAACTTTTGACCAATCACATTGCCCCCGATGTAATTAAAGCCTTTTAATTAACATCGGGCCCCCTCCATTAACCATCAGTCACTTCCCAATCCCTGACCACGGTCCAATCAAATCTCTTAGATTAGATGGCTATCGCTCATATCGCACGGGCCCTTTGTTCGGATGTTAAGCACGCGATATGAGTAGTTTTCCAAAAATCGTCGATGCTACATGTCAATTGATAAATGGAATCATGTGGCCCTCCCTCGATACCATCAACCTCCCATAAGCGTTGCGATGAAACCTGTTTACCGCCTCCCATAAACGACAAAATGTCACATCATCAAGTTGACATCATCTGTCCTTGTCGCTAACCCACCAAAACATTGACTTTGCATAAAAAACAAGTGTAATCTATTCTTTGTTCTTTATTCAGAACAATCCTATGCATGCACACAGCACGTCCAAAATCAACCAGCTCGTCCCACAACTATCAACCACCTTGAACGCTACTTTTCAACGCTGCTCCAGTCCACTATGTGCATCCTGCAAACATGAAAATCATAGCTAGTTGCCCAGGAACAGGTATTTACCATATTTTTTCCCAGAAATCCTATTGTATATTGAAATTCCTCTGAAATTTCTTTAAAACCCAAAGTTTTCAGTTCAAGAACCTTTGTTTTAAACAAATTTCATTAAAAAATCCCAGTTTTGTCCCTGAAAACACAAGAACTAGGGATGGAAACCCCCATGGCCCTAAATATAGCTCCAATCACTACTCCTCATAGGGACTCAGACTACCTTCTCTTAGCAGATAAAGACTTCCAAATAAAAGACCTTCAACCTGATAATTGCCCCCTGAAAGTATATTTCCATTGCCGAGACAATTACCTGAACAATTCTGATACCATAGACTTTGGGAATAAAATCTCCCAAAGTACCTATTCCCTTCTGTGCACATTTCCCCAGACATTATCCATCAATTTCATGCCAATTATAATCCTGATCTCAGATCTGTAATGTCCCCCAACTAGTCAGTCCTGTTTACAATTACTGTTAATTAAAATAATGAAATGTTGCAGCTTTAGCCCGGCCAGAACCTCAACCCCATTTCCACTGTAGAATTACTAGAAAAATCCACCAAAATGTCTGATTCTGAACTCGGCCATATTTGCCATACTTTCATGGATGAGAATCATATACCCAAAGATCCCCCTCCCTACCTGTTGAGCCTCAAACCTGCACTCATTTACCCATCCTCCCAATAGCCTTTTCCTACTCATTTCCTTCTTTTGTCATCATTTCCTTCATCAACTTGTTCAATTCATTGCATTATAGGACTTTTTAACATGATTTACTAATTGTGCTAATGATTGACTGTTGGTTTAGATTTTTGGTTCAAAAGCTGCAATTCCGCAGCTGATACAGGGTTTCCGCAGCCGGTCTTTGATTCCGCAGCCAATCCCAGATTCCGCAGCCATTTTATTGTTTGCTATGATCCAGGTGTCCTCCAGAGAAAAGAGCCACATGGGCAAGTTTGTATGACTGTGTACTTGGTGCGTGTGTTGTCAGCTTAGCCAAACTGGCCGTCTACACCCATGGTCAACGTGGAGGTAGCTCTGATCAAACGGCAAGGTTGCAAACGATGGCACGGCTCTGCGTGTTCAGTTGGAGCACATAAGTCACAACTGGCATCTTCTTTAGCCACGAAGACTGCAGGGGACAAGAATCCAACAGCGGATTTATTAAACCATGATGACCGTTCCCTAAATCTGTGCACGGTGCTACTGAAAATGTCTTTTTCCTAGCTGTTAGTTAGCTTAGTTTACGCACAGAACAATTGATATTCTTGCTATAAATAAAGTGTTTCTACACGCTGATTAGTTAGTTTTTGGAAGTTAATCTTTTGCTGTTGTAAAACTTTGTTTTAAAGACTCTTTTATAAAGCATTTACGCTCTCCACTGTGTTTTATTATGTGCTGATTTAATAAGAAGATAGTTCTGTTCTTACCTGCGTAGCTAATCTTTTAATTGGTTGAAGTGGATGGAGGGCCCCTGTCTGCTACAACCATTGTACAGTAGCTTTTGAATTTGCTTTCCTGCATTCCTTTTTCTAATTTATCATGTATATTAATGTACAGTTTTGAATTATGTTGCTTTACGTTTCTGTACTTTTCATGACTGATCAGTGTGTTTTTACAGCTTTGATTAGGAGCCCGGGATAGTGTACTTTTCCTTTTTTTTAACACTAGTGGCATCTAAAGTTGTCTTATCTAAACTGCTGACTTTCGCTCTGATTTTTATTAGTTTCCTTGCTTAGTTAGTTTCCTTGCCTAGTTTACTTTATTAAGTTTTGTCAAGTTGCTAGTCTTTTGATGGTTCTTTTATCATGATTCACTATCTTTTATGGGACCAAAACATCATTTAATTGCAGCTTGGTTTATTTAGTTTTAGACTCATATTGCTAATTCACTCCTAACTCTTTTTCACATGATCAATTTAGCTAAAGGCAGAATGTTAAGGGAGAATTGAGTAGTGTGATTTGTCACTTAATTTTTGCATTGCTTTAGATTCAATAGAGGGGTTAGAATAGTGTTCTTGCTTTCAGCTGAGTTAATGTAGATGTCATTTTCAGTCTTATCAGCAGTAAAGGTATTGGACTAGTGCCATTGGTCTTTTTGTTTGATGCTTTACTTTCATTCGAAGCTTTATTCCATTCCAAGTTATTGTTCAAATTTTCTCTTTAAAATTCAAGAAGCATTTAGAAATCGCCACATACACACACATTCACTCACTTGTTTATAACTTCATCACATCACATTAGGAAGATAAGTTAGACATAAACTAAAAATGACAAAAAGAACTAGGAAAGGCTGCTTAAGTATATATTGTACACTTCACTTCATTAGCTTACGAGCCCCGGGTTGACAATTTATGATAGCAATTTAGACAACACTAAATTGACCAAACACTACCTAACATGTTTCTTCACTGATATGGGCAAAGATATTTTTAATATGGATGCTGGCATTATGGGTTTCAATACTAGTGAGTTTGTTGATGAATTGACCCTAGCTTTCATGACTATTTACACCCCTAGTCAGCCTCCTGTTGCCAAATATGACTATGCTGCGTTCATAGCCGACAAGATGCATGACAAATTCATGAGGCTAGAGAATAAGAGATTGTTCAAATATTCCACAGTTCTGTATCACCTCTTCCTTTACTACCAAACTGGAAAATTCCCCTTCTTTGTGCATAAGCTTGATACCGAAGGGAGCCCTAGCTCAGTCATTTTTGGACCTCTATTTTTCACTACTCACCCTCTTCTCCCTATTCATATATAGATTTCATTGATCAGTTTTTCCATCCTGTAACTACCATGTCGATAGGATATCCCCCTCCTAGAATCAGTGATGATATCAAAAGAATCCTTCAATTACCCAGGCAGTATAGGATAGGTGACTGGTACTTATACCAAAATCATACTGAGATCAGAGTCTATGGGTGTGAACTGCCTCCCTACAAATTGCCCAACTATGTCCCCATGAGATGATTTTCCCTAGAGTACTACAGGAAAATAATCAACTTTGATCAAATCCATTTCATGAAAGCAAAGAAGAAAGCCCAGCTGAGGATCAAAGACCACTTAGGCCCATTTGTGTGCAACAACAGGAAAGTAGGGCAAGAAGCAGAAGAAATCATAGAGATGAAGATGCATTTAAAGAAAATTTTTGTTTGGGCTTATGACCCTCACGGTTTCATCTGTGATAGGAGGATAAAACATAATTTGTCAACTTACATCCATCACAAAATCCCTGAAATAGAACAATATGCCAATTTAAATGAATGGAGGAAAGGGACACTGGTAGAACAAGATAGTGATAAAGTTGAAGTTGAAAATGTGATGAAAATTTTGGAGAAGATACTTGAGTTGGAATCCTTTGTACAAGTGCCTGTGGAGTCTTCCCAAAGGCCAACACAGGAACCCAGTGCTCCCACAGAAGAGCCACCACAAAAGAAAACTTAGGAACCAAGTTCTCCTACATCAGAACAACCAAAAACAGCTGAACAACCAGAGGAATCAAAGCAATCTGAGATCTTGGAAAAATTGGCTCCCCCACATCCACTACCATCTCCAACAAACATGGGTAATCGTCTAGTGCTACAGACTCCTCTAAATGAGGAAAGAAACTTGAAAAGAGAAAGGGAAGTAGCTACCCCTTCTAGCATACCTACAGATCAACCCTTTGCTAAGAGGAAAAGGTTGAATCCATATTCAGCGGAGGAATTCATTGGGGAGACTATAAAGAGCATGAGGAAGGAGGGGACAGATAGATTACAAACATTCCCAACAGGTGGGACACCCTCAAGTTCATAGAGGCAAGTGCTAGAAAGACAACCCAGCACAAAGGTTTCATCCTTCAGGTCTTCTTCCGAGAAGATTATAGATATAAAGGGAAGTTTAAAGAGATCAAGACAACGAATGAGCAGCTAAAGTCCCAAGCCTATGCTCAATATTTAAAAATGGCCTCCACAAACCAAACTAGATTGATGTCAGCCTTTGACATCAAAGAAGGTAAAATGCAGATGAGTTTCCTGAAGCCCATAGTGTAGTAGCCAAAATCCTTGGCAGATTATCTCGAAATTGATTTTGAGGTTATCGCTAAAGACATCCACCCTATCGACCAGATTGAACTACACAAGTAAAAGGGTGAGATGGTCTATTCAACATTGACCAGAAAGGCAATGATGGCTCATAGATGCAAAATTCATTGAGCAACACTACAACCCAATTGCAGCTGGAGAAAGCCTCCTCACAGGCAAAGGATAGTAGAATAAAATCATTGGAAGAGTTAGTAATTGAGTTGGGTCATGACCCAAAGGATGTTAAGACAACAGAAAGCTTAATCAAGAAGAAGAATGAAGACATACCTCCACTTAGAAAACAACTGAAATTACCACCCCTCATACACCCTCAAACTGGTGAGATTATAGAGAAGAAAAATGAAGAAGAACTTATGGACATGGTCCTTAAGCTAAACGAGCAATTGAAGGAAACAGAGTAGGAATTGGAGAAAGCAGTGCAGTCAAGGCAAAGTGAGTCGACCATCCAACCCCAGACTGTAGTGCCTATAGTTTCAACAACAGTCCCTTCCACTATGGCAACTATTTTAGCACCAAACATTCCTTTGGCAACAACCACACCAGTGGAAGCAACAGGTACAACACAGGCAGGTACATCAACACAGAGCACAGAGGACTTAATTAAGTCAATGGAAGAAATGAAGCTCCAAGTAATAGAGCTACAGAAGGTAAACGAGAAGTTCACTACTTTGGAGCAGAAATATGATTTATCAAAGATAACTTACGTAGAAGAGAGAAGGAAAAATAAGAGCATGACAGAACATATTAAAGCATTGGAGAAGGACCTGACTTTTGAAGAGCCTTTGACAGACATTAGGAAGATATTGTGGACCAATATCATTGATTCCATCAATGATATTTGGTCATCAATTCAAACTATTTTTGAATAGATTGATTTAGTAAAGCTTGCTCTTGAAGAAATTGAGAAGACCAAAGAAGAGCTGGGTAGAAAACCCGAGGAAGCAATCAGATTAATCAATCTTCTGAATAGTAAAAGTAGGCAATAGTTAGAACAATTAGGTATTGAGGATAGGACTCCTACCATCCTCGAATTGAAGAAAGTGTTGACCAAAAGGAATCTAATGCAAGGCCTAGAACGTAGATGTCAAAGTATGCAGGAAGACATAGATGAGTTCATGAGAAAATTTGGCATCCTAAGAATTAAAGGACTCCTAAGCCCTTTAGTCATTAGTGATAGGCTAATGGTTCAGATTGATTACATTGATAAATTACATTAGCAATCTGACAGACAGGCTAGTTCATCTTCAGCCAAGGCATTACCAACAGGAAAAGTGTTGTACGACGATTTAGAGAACCTCTTTTTTATTGAACATGAAGTAAAGCACTTATTCCCAGTACAGCCTAATTTTGTGAAGTACATAGAGGCAGATGAAATTTACAAGAAGCTGATAAGAACAAAAATACCAAGGGATGAGTGGTGAACCAGCATGATTGACATCCTATAAATTTCCATGACAAAAGTGAGGTAAATAGAAATATTTACCACAGTAAATTTTGGTAAAAAGGATGAATGTTGGTGAACATGTAAAGTGTATCATATACAGGTGAAAGAGTATCAGTTGAAAAGGTCGAATCAGATGTCCTACACAATGTTACTAGGGCAACAACAAGATGCAATTTCATAGAGCATGCCTCCAGCTCTTTCAACAAAAACAGGGACAGCAACAATTAGTTCACTATCTGTTTCTATTTTCGAGACCATCTGTCTCTATATTTGTGTGTAAATATCTTCTATATTCCTAGAATAAATCTCATTTAGTTATGAGATATTTTTATGTAAATTTTGTATAAATACTTCTTTATTCGAAGTATTAGGTGGATTCTATAACATTTCTGTAACTCTGCACTATCAAGCGAAGAAAGATTTTGTACTCAAGTCTGGGTTTTTGCTGGAAAAGGAATAAAAGTTTAGGACATTTCATCATATTGATGTGCAGTCTAATAGCAAATAAGTATTCTATCCTTGTGATTTATGTGTTTTCTACATGTTTTAATGTCCCATGCATCTCAGAACTAAATGGTGAAATAGTGAAAGTATATCATAATTAGCTTCATTGCCCTCTGCTATCAACACTATGCCATTTACATGTTTTCTTCTAAACTATTTCGATAAAGGAATTCTTAATCGCTCCTCTATCCCTATAGTTTTCTTTAATAAGTCCCTGGTATATGATTCTTAATTGCCTTATGCTAGTTGACCTATCTTCCGCTCTTCTTTCTAATCCTAACTTGAGGATTCTTAACTGCCCTCTTGTTTTGAATAGAAATATCATCCATTTAAGCAGTGAATTTGTTTTTACTCTGTTATCCTACATGTTGAAATCCCACCTCAGCAATTTGACTTGATCCAGTGAATTCTCCTAGATTGACTCCATATCGCAATGGCCTGAAGCCTAGTTTTACCATTTGTTTCAGAATTCCACCAATCTCAAACAAAACAACCTTGAACATTTATAACTAGCCTAAAATCTTTTCAAATAAAGCTAAATCATAAAGAGAGAGCCCTCTCTGAGTACAGATTGGCTAAATTCTATACTTAAAAGATTGTTTTATGGTTACCTCAGACCCCTTTCCTTCTTTCAATGACTTCTAAGGAAAATCTGAGCGATAACACAAATCTTCTTAACATGTTTCTTTACCTTTTGTTGAGGGGGTTTTTCACGCCTCATCCTTTTGTGTGTTGCCATTCTTTTCCAACACTTAGAAAATGTATGGTTATGCAATCCACAAAAGGTACATGTCATTTGATGCCATGTTTTACGTTCATCATTAACAACATGATCATAATCGAAATGAACATTCGAATGTCGAGAGTGGCTATAACTTTCCTTGATGTCTCTAGTGTAAGTATGGCAATGAGTGTTTACCTCAACTCTTTCCCTGCAATGGAAACTGACATGGGATGATGGGGATGTGTTCCCATCATTCTCTTTCTTCAACGATTTCAATGATGTTTCGGAAGCATATGACACCTTCGAGCATTCTCCGTTGGTGTATCCCATGCCTGTAAATTGAGGTCTCTACACAATCTCCAATGGTTGAGTTATGAATTGGTTATTAACACCAAGTTTTCCTTTTTCCTCCTCATACCTCATCCTGGTAAGTACCCTCGTGTTTGTCCCTGTAATTGGGATCTCCAAATCTCCAAAATAAATCGTACTATGTGACGATGAAACCAAAAGGAAATCAACATATTTTACCTCCTCTATCGATTTGGAAAGAATTGATGAGGGACTCTCATCATCTGTTGTTGGTGGTTCATTGGTTGTCTCAGTGCATTCCCCAACTTCCTTTCTGACATACCCAAGTCCTGCTTGATGGGGTAATTCTTCTACTTTGATGGGGTTGACAATTCCTTGGCCATTAATGCCAAAGCCTTTCCCTTATAACCCATTATCTTCAATAGTTTGGAGCCAATTCCTATGGTATGATTTTAAAAAATGGCGAAATCATCATCAGGACACATACATGAATTCGGAGAACTACTTTTTACCTCACATGGGTCATGCTGCAGCTCTTCCAAGGCCTCATCCTTTACTTGCATCTGTTGTAGCAAACTATTTTTCTCCTCTTTCTCTTCACGTAGATGCATCTTCAATTAAACGTTCTATGTTTGAAGATTATGTTTGTTGTGCTTCAGTTATTCCAAGGCCTCTTCCATGCCTCACAACTGAAGTTGAAATCGCTCATTTTCCTTTGTCTCTTTCTATATAGTTTCATACATTATCTCCACACTTTTGGAAATCTTGAGCATGGTCTCATACATCGTTTTTTCATCCTTTGTCGCTACACGTTCCATTTTTCACACTTGCAATTCACATCCACGCAAAGACTGCTCTGATACCACTTGATCTAGGTTTGGGTGTGACAAAGGACCCTTCCAAGACCTTTTATTTTCATGATGTGTTAAATTGCATTTTTGAAAAGAACATAAATGAATACATCTGCATGATGTAAAGAAGAGGAACATGACAATCATCAACACATGAAAACATAAGCCATTGATAACGGATTTTGTTGAGGAGGGATTACATCTCTCGGCCCCAGTGTCAAGATGGTGTAGTCCATTGCATTAAGTACTGTCAATAGTGATGATGTACACAAGAGATGATGTTGCAATCATACAAGGAAAATTCCCTCACGCAGGAGTGGCTCTAAGTGATGTTCCACTACAAGAACTCCCAGTCAAAAATTCTCCTATCAGTATGACACAAACTCATGCATGATGAGCATCCCGCCAACATGGCATAAAATGGATCTCAATGAAAACATGCATGACAATAACATGAGTATCCCATAAACATACAACAAAGGGATCTCAAAACACAACATGACGAATCATGATAACAAGTACATCACACATATGATTCCGTATCACATCAAGCAGGAACCATGAAACAAGTATTAAAATGAGATCCCACATCAAACATCAAAGAGGGATCTATGAAGCACAATGCATAGAAAAAGAAGTACATGAATACACTGCATATACCTCACATCTAGGGGCCATCTGAACAAGCAGATGTCAAACTGCTGAAGCTACTTGGACCATCGATCTCACGGCATCGAATCGCATGAAAATGGCTTCTCGCACATGAATCTTGACACCTCCATTCCACTTTCAAAATTTTGCTAAAGGAGTCATTTTAACGAGGTGAAAATTTCACCAGGAATCTGGCTGGAGTTGGCTAGATTTCGTTTGCTGGAAAAAGTCCAAATTGTGTCTCCATTAACCTACTAAGTCAGCAAAAGTCAACCAAAACTTTGACTCCTTCTATATTCCTCATTCGGACTCAGATTGACGAACCATTCACACCAACGCGATCATGACAATGAGATCTTTAATATTATCCTAGTTCGAGGATAATCCAAACACTTTGATTTTTGAGCTTTCATAAGCCCTCTTTGTCCTCTGTGTGTCTCTGGAGCCACCTAGATCAAAAGGTCACTAAAGGAGACCTAGTAATAGAAAAAGGAGAAAAGGTTGGTACATTGTACTTATGCAATGGTATTTCTAATTATGTTAATGCTTTAACCTCTATAGGAGAAGATACAACATTGTGGCATCATAGGCTTGGGCACATGAGTGAGAAGGGGATGCAGATTATTCACTCAAGAAATATGTTGCCAGGCTTGAAGAATGTTGATTTAAAATTCTGTGAAAATTGTGTTATGGAAAATAGAAGAGAGTCAGATTCCTCAAAGTTGGGAAAGAAAGGAAGAGTGGAAAATTAGAGCTTGTGAATACAATGTATGTGGACCTACTCAGGTATCATCTCTCGGTGGCTCTTGTTATTATGTTACTTTTATTGATGATGCAACCAGAAAAACCTGGATTTATTTATTCGAAATAAATCTGATGTATTTTGTACTTTTAATAAATGGAAATATTTGGTTGAAAATGAGACAAGAAAAATGTTGAAGTGTCTCAGATCCGACAATGGAGGTGAATATTGCAGAAAAGAGTTTAATAGGTACCATTTAGAGAATGGAATTCTCTGAGAGAAGACAGTTCCAAGAACACCACAAGAAAATGGTGTGTTAGAAAGGATGAATAGGACAATCATGGAGCATGCAAGGTGCATGAGATTGCATGCAGGATTGCCTTTACAATTTTGGGCAGATGTTGTAGATATTATTCTTTATCTAATAAACATAGGGTCTTCAAGTTGTTTGGATGGTGGTATTCCAGAGGAGGCATGCATAGGTAAAAAGGTAAACTACTCATTACTAAAGAATTTTGTTTGTGAAGCCTTTTTCAACATCAATAGAGGAAATAGAACAAAGCTTGAGGAAAAATCAAAGAAATGTACCTTTATTGGATATGGCATTAATGATTTTGATTATGGCTTTTATTATTATGAAAAACACAAAATCATTAGAAGCAGAGATGTCATATTCAATGAAAAGTTTTTGTATAAGGATTAGATGCAGGAAAAGAAACAGGAAAAATAAAACAAAGAATACATAATGCTTGATGAGATCATAGAAAAAGTGAAGGTTCCTAAAAGTCATAATGATCAACACTCAGAACAACAACAACAACCACAACAACAAAAATCACCTCAAACGCTTGAAAGTGGTGTTATAAGATCTACCAGGATAAGTACACCCCCTAAACGATACTCTCCTTCATTATATTATGTATTGTTGACTAATTTTGGTGAGCTAGAATGTTATGAAGAAGCAGTGCAGGTGGAAACGAGGAAAAAGTGGGAGCAAGCCATGAAAGAAGAGATGGACTCCTTAGCACATAAGGCGACTTGGGACTTACTCAAATTTCCTGCAGGTAAAACAACATTGCAGAATAAATGGGTTTACAGGCTGAAGGAAGAAGATGGAGGTAGAAAAATGTATAAAGCTAGACTTGTGGTGAAGGGTTTTGCACAGAAAAAGGGTATAGACTTTGATGAAATATTTTCACCTGTTGTTAAAATGACTTCAATCAGAACTATTTTAAGTTTAGTAGCAGCTAAAGATTTGTATCATGAGTAGTTATATGTAAAGACAACCTTTCTCCATGGGGATTTGGAGGAAGATATATATATACAGGAACCACAAGGATATGAGGTAAAATGGAAGAAGAAACTAGTGTGCAGGTTGAAGAAGAGCTTGTATGGCTTAAAATAGGATCCAAGGTAGTGGTATCTAAACTTTGACAAGTTTATGTCTGAATAAGGTTATACTAAATGTCACTCTGATCATTTTGTTTATCTCAAAAGGAAAAATGATGGAAGTTGTATTATATTGTTATTGTATGTAGATGACATGCTTTTTGTAGGTTCTAACATGCAGGAAATAAATGTGCTCAAATGAAAATTGGCAAAATCATTTGCAATGAAAGATTTGGGTGTTGCAAAACAAATTCTTGGTATGAGAATAACTAGAGACAGGAAAAATCGAAAATTAACATTGTCTCACAATGAGTACATAGAAAAGGTGTTGAAAGGATTTAATATGCATAATTCAAAACCAGTTAGTATACCTTTGGCTAGCCATTTCAAACTAAGTAAAGAGGCCTATCCCAAGACTCAGGAAGAAGTGGCTTACATGTCTAAAGTTCCATATGCATCAGTAGTTGGAAGCTTAATGCATGTAATGGTCTGCACAAGGCCTGATATTGCACATGCAGTGGGAGTTGTAAGTAGTTACATAAACAGTCGAGGTAAAGAACATTGGATGGTGATAAATTGGTTTCTCAAGTATTTGAGAGGTACCACAAATCAAGAATTATGCTTTGGTGGTTCAAACATTTCTCTACAGAGATAAGTTAATGCAGATATGGTAGGTGATAGAGATAAAAGGAGGAGCACAACATGGTATGTGTTTACTATAGGTGGAACAACTGTCAGTTGGGTTTCAAAACTACAAAGTGTTGTTGCACTCTCAACAACGGAAGCAAATTATGTTGCTACTACAAAGGCTAGTAAAGAAATGATTTGGTTATAAAGGTTTCTAGATGAATTGGGTAAGAAGTAGGAGTTGGGCAGGTTATATAGTCATAGCCAGAGTGCCAGACGTCTTTCAAAGAACGCTACATTTCATTCCAAGACTAAACATATACATCTCAAGTACTATTTCATATGGTCAGTGTTGGAAGATGGACAGTTGAAGGTGGAAAAAATATACACTAGCCATAATCATGTAGATATGTTAACAAACGTTGTAACCAGGGAGAAACTGAGATTCTGCTCAGTTTCAATTGGTCTTCAAGTATGATGAATAAGATGAGAAACAACCATGTCCAAAGTGGAGTTATTTTCAAGCAAATGAAGCAGTAATGGAGTTTCTATAATCATTCTCCAAGTGTGACATTGTTGGTTGTGGAGCCTGATTATCTTCATTGTTTAGAGGTATCGCCACATTGGACCCCAATTTGTAATGTGGTGGCAATGCCTCCCATAAAATGTATGTCGCCAGGGGGGTCCATGGGGGGAAACAACAATTATTTGGAGCCCCCCCCGGCGAGGGATCGGGGCAGCGCCCCCGAAGCTAAAAATAGATGTAAAATTGCCTTGTAAAATGTTGTAATTTTGTAGTCAATCTAAGTTGTTCATTAGGCGGAGGTCTGGCAGTAGAAGTTATGTTTAATTTAGGGTTTTTTTCCCTAGAAGGTAACCCCTCACTATATATGAGGGAATAGTATTGCATCTATTTAGATCTGTATTCTGAGTGAGAAAGAAAGAAGAGATTGTGTGAGAGGGAAGAGGGAATTATAATAGATCTGTTGTAGGTTGTATCTCTTAAGTTTGTTGTATAATATAAAAGTAAGGACTGGTTGTTTCTCCATGGACGTAGCCCAAATTGGGTGAACCACATATATCTGTGCCTCTCTTGTTTTCTGTGTTATATTTATGCAATATATTTTATGTGTTCTATTACTCTGTAATATATAATTTTCTAACAAAGAACACAGGTAATTTGTACACAGAATTAAAAAGAATAAAACAACTTTGTCTAAAATGTGTCCCATATATGTTAACTGAAATGTCAAGAACTCAGCATAGGAAAAGAGTTTATCAATGGAAAGAAACACTTACACTTAGAAATTCTTGTGCAGGAAAAATAAAATGCAAGTCCCATGAAGAAGAGAGTGATCTACCTCTTGCACATGGTCAGAGAGGTAGGTTTTCACATTGTCGATAGGAGTAGAGAACCCTCTCGCAAGCAAAAGGAAAATAATGAAAGCCATTTAGATGTAGCGAGATGCAAGTGTTTCAATAGTATGCTAATTACCTTTTAATTTTTATTGAAAGTGATATACATGGCCACAAGTGATGTACATGGTCACATATATAAAGATGAACCTACATGGACTTACATACTTCATTTCTGAATGCCACTTGTCTTATTTTTGCCCCAAGGTGCTACCTCATTTCATTTCAATGCAAGGCTTATGAGATCTCTTGGATTAATAACTTCACTTGTATCAGATGGAAGTTTGTGTTGACACACATATTCACTCAACTAGTTCTTCGTCCTCTGGAAATTTCTTATCTTAGGATACATGATCATAATTTGATGAAATCAACTTCATAGTTTGTTTTTTCATTGATAAAACCTATCCAACCAGAATTAACCTCAACCAAAGGATGATCCAAAAGACCAAGAGCTTTCAAGCCGGGCATAGAAGCGTTAGCTTCATTGACAATGGTAGGCTATGCTCGACATGATTGTGATCTTTGGTATCAATTGCAAACCATTCTTCAAATTTGGTTTTTGTAGCTCATTTGATACTTTGTCATGCAGTGGTTAATGTTGGTTATTTAGAAAACATGGTAGTAGTTTCTCCTATGTACATATGGCTTATTTTATACAGGTGATGACTCAAGTGTCTCATCTTTTACAATGGGGAGGAGTGATCTGAAATTGATCTAAGACAAACAATTAAGGTATTACATACTCATGTGCATGGATGTGCCTATATTATTTTATGTAATGGATCAATAAGATTGCAAAATACATAGACACTAAAGAAGTTAGAGAAAAACATAACGGGCAAACGTGTAAACATAACAAGTTTAATAAGGAGTTCACCCAATACTCTTGGGCTACGTCTCCTGGTCCAGCCTTCAGTGGTGGCCTCTCTATTATGTTTTCAAAAATTAGAGTTTTTACAACAGTGAGCTCAATTTGAGTCTCATGTAGTAGATACGAATCAACAAAACTGTACTTGGATCCCCCAAGTCTCTGGAGTACACAGACTCTACTTACTGAAACTCGACCTCTATTGGTCATAGTAGTATGAACCTAATCTGATACTCATACATGACAGGCATATACAGAGGAGTTCGCTTGAACCTCTCAAGCCTTTTCTGGAGTACACAGACTCTCTGACTCTCTTTGGTTTTGTCTGGCTCGATGTTGCCTTTGCTTCTGCAGGTCAGCTTGGCTCCTTCTTTCTTCTCTTAGCTTTCTGTGTCTAACTTACTTCTTTTTCTGCTTACTTTGTCTCTGTCAGTTCATGGCTTTAAAGCCATTGACTTCCTGTCTGTTTGTTTCTGCTTCTCGGCTTTCTGGTTTCCCTACCTCTGTTTGTATGAATCCCTATGTTCGGTGTAATCATCACTGTATAACGCCTCACAAGGAAGTGGCCACCAATTCCGTAACGATTGAGTGTGTTAGGTTCACTGGAAATGTTTGAACGATCATTATTTCCATTTGCTCCAAGATTTCCCATGAAATACGAATATTTGCCAATGCATCTTCCATATCGGACTTCGAATCTTATATAATTCTGCCTATTTACCACGCCGAATCTGGTCATCCATCAGATTGCATCTCCGTTGTCGATCTGGGGCCTCCAGATCCAACGGTCGTCGCTCATATTGGGCGGATAAGTAACATGACGTTTACCCATCCAATGTGAGTGGTTTTCTCTCTCTTCAGCTAGACACATGGCAGCCAATGTGTGGCATTGGGCGGGACTCGATTGAAACCACTTACCGCCTTGAGCCCTTCCAATATCCTACCGGTTTTGCGGAATCCCACTTTGTCGGAACTGTATTAATTACTTTTTCGCATTTCATAACATTTTTGTGTCTGGGCACTCGGGGCTTATCCTTCTTTGAGGGGTTTTCCTTGCGATATACATTGTCGCTAATCGCATATCAGAAACTTACCCTGTTTCTCAAATTAACCTATGGTTTTGCCAATTTGCGCCAGTGTGCGTTACCATGGGCCAACAGTCTGCACGCTTGACTGAGGGTCCTCGTTGCTCCACACTGATCACAAATTGCCATTTTCACGAGGATATCTCTAATTTATCCTTTATAATACTTTGAAACTTTAGCATGATTTTAAGAGTTCATGAAAACTTAGAGAGTGTTCTAAGATCCAATTCGTATCATGGCCTTCCCACTGAAAAATCTTTTGGACCACCAAAAGTTAGTTTTTAAGCATCAATCAAGTGAGGGTATAAATTACTCACTTGTCCAATTTCTATCCATCTTGCACTGCTTGGTTTTGAACCTTTGAGCCCAATCCTGAGGTACTCAAGATCCCCTCTGTGCGTTGTCCTTGCCTTCCTGTCTAGAACTGTATCTTCCTGCAATTCATTGAGATATATAGGCAACAGATCATCAATACAAGGAAATTGACTCTGCTCTTCGGGATCTTCAATCAATGAAGGTTTGCATTAACAACTGAATAGATGTGCATGTAAACTGGCAAATCAAGGCGAAAAGCATTTTCACCAATTTTCTCAAGTATCCTGAAAGGTCCATACCTTATTGGCTTGAGCTTCTTACCTTCACCTTGCATTCTGTCTTTGCTGATATACAGCCAGACTTGATCACCAACTTGGAAACTATGCTCAATCCGATGCTTATCAGGCCTTGCCTAGTACTTGGCTTGGCTCTTTTCCAGTTGTTCCTGTACTGCTTGGTAAATCTCTTGGATTTTTTCAATGAACTTGGTTGCCTTATCCACATCATTGTGTCCATCAACTTCTATTTCTTTACCAAAGACAAAATCCAAGGGAGACCTTGGTGTGAAACCAAAACATGTCTCAAAAGGAGATCTCTGTGTAGAAGAATGTTTAGCTGGGTTGTAAGCATGATGCACATAGCATAGGTGTTCATCCCAAAGCTTGGAATGCTTGCTACAATAGCCTCTGAGCAACTGGATCATTGTCCTGTTGACCACTTCTGTTTGGCAATCTGTTTGTGAATGAAAGGCTATACTCTTCTTTATTCTAGTGTCCATCAATTCCCATAGACTCGACCAAAATTTCCCAACAAATCAGGAATCTCGTTCAGATACAATGGAAGTGGGTAATCCAAAATGAACCCATACATGCTAAAATAACGGTTTTGTTGTTTGTTCAGCTGTAATCTATTTGTTACAAGGTATTAAAATACACATTTAGCTGAACCTATACACAATAACATACAAACATTCATGACCTTTTCTAGATTTATGCAGTCCCCCAACAAAGTCCGTGGAAACACTTTCCCAAGGATGAGAAGGAACTGGTAGTGGAGTGTACAAGCCTAGTTTTCTATTGTTGGGCTTGCTTTTAGCACACATGGTACACTCTCTTACATATCTATAAATTGTTTCATGCATTTTTGGCCAATAACAAAATCTTTGCAACTGTGCAACTATTTTACTTACCCCAAAGTGACCTGATATTAGAGAAGTGTGTGCTTCTCGAATTATCTTTACTCTTTCAGTTTGTGGAATGCATA
>APFE030503102.1:184082-202162 GCA_000404065.3 Pinus taeda | reverse complement strand
AAAAACTCGGGGAATGGTACCTGATGGGATCGAGGGAGTGTTACCCTGTCAACCAATGTTATATTTTCAACCAGATTTACTTTTACTTTTACTTTAAATTAATATTTTTGTCACGTTTCTATTCTTTTAACTAATGGTGGGAATAATTTATTGATCATTATTTTGTCTGTTACAGTCCTATGTGGTGTACTTGGGAGGACAGTATGACGAGAATCTACAACACCAACTGGTAGCTGATTCTCATCATGAACTTCTGGGATCTGTATCAGGAAGGTAATAGTGCATCCATCCATGAATAAATGGGATAATTAGTTCTAGTGTATTTTAAAAATTTGTATTTATTTGATTTTACATACTTTAATTATATATGTGTGAAAATAATGGAATAGGTAATTGAGTTTGGTTTGTATTGGGTTACTAAGATTTGAACTAATGAAATCTAAAGAAATATTTTAACAATATACTGCTCTATCAGTAAAAAGATAATTTAATAATAAATTTTATGATAAATTAGTGATAAAGTATAATGGATTAGATGGATGATTGAGTACTTCATACTGAGGATTTAGGAGTTCTCACCATCAGCTTCTGGCATCTGTATTACGAAGGTAATCGTGCATGCATCAATCCATGGATAAATGGAATCTTCAATTTTCTGCAATCTTTAATAGGAAAATAATGGTGCATCCATCAATCCATTGATAAATGGGATAATTAGTTAAAATATATTTTTGGCTTGTATTTTGGATAACCTAGGAAATTTGAATTTGAAATATCTATAAAAATCTGCAGCAAGCAGAGAGCCAAGGACGCTATCTTCTACTCATACACCAGAAGCTTGAATGGTTTTGCTGCTACTTTGGAAGAAGAAGAAGCTCTTGCTCTTTCAGGTGAATTACTTATCACTAAACCATAGTTTGCACAGTTCGTAGACACAAAATTTAAGATTTTTACTAACTGAATTGATGTTGTTTCCGTTGTCAGAACTCCCTTAGGTAATATATGTATTTCCTAACAGAGCAAGTAGTCTACACACAACTCGTTCATGGGGATTCCTTGGATTAGAAGAAGGCGTTGGAGAATCTGAGAATGAAAATATTCCTATGCAGTCACTATGGAGAAAAGCAAAATTTGGGGAAGATGTTATAGTTGCTCACCTGGATACTGGTAGCTAATAGCTCCCCAATAATCTAAAAAAAGTTCAGTGTATGCTTGATAAGATACATTAAGATAATTTTAATTTTGTTGGTGGTGTTAAATATTGGTGTTATTGTTCTTCTAGTTTTAGGGGTATGGCCTGAATCTGCAAGCTTCCGAGACACAGGTATAGGACCTATTCCTTCTCGATGGAGGGGCATTTGTCAAAATGGAACAAAATTTACTAATGCTCAATGTAACAGGTATGTTGATTAATATGCATGGCACTTCTCAATGTAATTTCCAGTTGTAATCCTTTATTAGTTTTAATATAGGATGCCTGCATAACAAAGCCCAATCCAAATAACGATGTCCCTATAAGAAAATACTAGAATCTTCTTTCCAACCAAATACTTAAATGGAGAATCTTCTTTACAACGAAATACTTAAATGGAGAATCTTCTTTACAACCAAATACTTAAATCTTCCTTTACATATTTTTAATGTAAAGGTTCTTAATGTGACTTCACATTTTATAGTTTTGACCCTAAGGTGTCTTTATGAGGCCAAAACATAGTCCCTATGACTAAGTATTTCATTTTCTTTTCCACCTTTTTTTACCTTAAGGATTTTGAAGGTTTTTGGTTGGGTTATAAATTTATTGTTCTTGATTTTAAATTTGTTTCTGTTAAGTTTATAACAAATTTGTAAAAATATTATGGTTTGTGTGAGGTTTTGTTCTTATTAGGTTTTAGATTCAAATTTTATAAATAGAAACAAAAAAACAAATTGTGAAGAAAAATGTGAAGGTTATAAAATACTTGTATGAAATTTGTGATTAGTAAAGATATTATAGTTTGTGTCAGATTTAATTTTGTTTGTGTGAAATTTAATACTTATTAAGTTTTGAGTTCAAATCCGATTCAAAATGTTGAGATTAAAATAGGCACTCTTCACAGTAATATAGAAGTATCACTTTCCAAAGTGCTGTGTGCTGCAGGAAACTGATTGGTGCTAGATACTTCATCAATGGATTTTATGCTGCATATGGAGGTTTGAATTTCTCTGCGACAAGCGAATTTTTTTCTCCAGAGATAGAGGTGGACATGGAACGCATACTCTGTCCACAGCAGGTGGGAATTTTGTGAGAAATGCAAGCCTATATGGACATGCAGAAGGGGTTGCAAAAGGAGGAGCTCCTCATGCCAGAGTTGCAACTTACAAAGTTTGTTGGCCTGATGATAACGGTGACTATAGTTGCTATGATGCAGATATCCTTGCAGCATTCGATGTGGGGATGCATGATGGGGTCGATGTGTTCTCCATTTCTCTGGGAGGTTTTTCTCCTAATTATTTTCAAAGTAGTGTGTCCATTGGATCATTCCATGCTGTCCAGAGAGGAAAGGTAGTTGTCTGTTCTGCTGGAAATGATGGTCCAGATCCCTTGACAGTTGTAAATGTGGCACCATGGATCATCACTGTGGCAGCAAGCACCATTGATAGACAATATCCTTCACATGCTATTCTTGGAAACAACAGAAAATATATAGTTAGTATACCTTATCTCTTTACCTCATATCAAATTTTAGCTAACCTATCTGATGGAATTTGATATATGAATCTGATCCCTTCCATTATAATACCAGGGGCTAAGCCTATCCCAGTTCCAACTGCCGAAGGGAAAATGTATCCATTGGTATCATCAGCTGATGTCAGAGCTCCACATGCAAAGGAAACTGATGCGTATGCTACATACTTACCCATTTTCATAATTTTCAGACCAAACAGAAATAGATAATCTAGATGTTGTTAGAAAGAATTAAAATTTGGATTAAGTATATAGAGGGCATTTTTTGTTTCGCAAATAAGGGATTTTGTTGTTTGACCCCTACTCTGACCATCAAATTCTGAGATATTCACTTAAATTTGCTATGGACATAAATTCAGAAAATGTGTATCTTCACTGTAAACTTAAAATTAAAATTAGATTAGTATTATGGTTATTTAAATAGATGAAAAGAAGCAACTCTTTATAGCGATGAGTTTCAACATTTCTAATGAGAATAATGTTGCAGACAACTCTGCCTCCAAGGTGCTCTAGATCCAGAAAAGGTGAAAGGAAAAATTGTTGCCTGCCTGCGTGGTGACAATGAATTACTCGAGAAAGGTAAAACAGTTCGTACAGCAGGAGGAGTAGGCATGATTATCTACAATGGACCCAAAACCAAACGAGACATTCTTTTAGAAACATATTCTCTTCCTGCCACACATTTGCATGCAGAGGATGGAGCAGAAGTTTTTGACTACATCAAATCAACAGTGTAGGAGTCTAGGTTTCTATAGTTTTCTATACAGATGTTAAAAGTGGATTGCATATTTCTAGAAAATTTGGAAATGGGATGGCTGAGTAGTTTTTGACTACATCAAATCAACAGTGTAGGAGTCTAGATTTTTATAGTTTTTTTATAAACATGTTGGAAGTGGATGAAATATATTTAAAATATTTGGAAATATGATGGAGCAGTGATTAACCAATTGGTTTCCTAATTTCATTCTTATTCATCGGATTTCAAAATATTTGAAATATGTCTAGAGTGTGTAAGTAAATTAAATGTAACTGTTAGGAGCATGTTAAAAAGGTTTGTAGTCAACAAAGTACATACATGAAAATCCTAATTTGCAGTTAAACTATGCTCATTCAGGTCCCCTCTGGCTTCTATTGATGCAAGAACTAAGTTAAATATAAAGCCAGCTTCGGTGATGGCAAAATTTTCTCAAGGGCCGAATCAGATTACTCCTGATATACTCAAGGTTATAGTCCATTCCCCACAAGTAGTGTTTACATCATGATATATCCATTGTCAAAGACAATAATTATTGCAAAGAAACTTCTTAATTGTTTCTCCCATGCAGCCTCATATTACAGCTCCAGGGGTGAACATCCTTGCAGCATTTTCAGAAGTAGCACCAATAACTGATCTTACCTCCGATAATAGACATGTCCCTTTCAATGTACTTTCAGGCACATCTATGGCATGCCCACATGTTGTTGGAGTTGCTGCTTTATTAAAGGGAGCACATCCTGATTGGAGCCCAGCAGCCATCAAATCTGCCATTATGTCTACAGGTATATAAATCCAACTATTTATTCATTTATTATGGTAAATTTATATTTCTTTTGGGTCCTTGACTTTGAAATACAATAGATGTTTTTCCACATTTATTCTAGCTATGAGATGATTAAATAATCTGTCTAACAAACCATATTAAAAATAGTCTAGATAATTTTCTTTTATTTTTTTAATGCACAGGGTTTTGAAATGATAACCTTTTTAAAAAAAATGATGGAAAGTATATTCTATCTAATTCCCAAATATTTCTGAACAAGGACTTTCTATGATTAAAATTGATTTGGAATTCATTTTCCGTATTCTTTTTTCCTGTCAACAATTCAACCCATCAAATGTGGTTATGTGGTTCATCTCTCGAACAAATTGATGAAACATATCTGAGCAAGCTCAATGAATAAAATAAAATTAGATGTTAAACTGGTTTCATTTGTGAATTACAGCTACAAGAATGGACAACACCAAGGAGCCAATCAAGAATGCATCACGGAAAATAGCAGGTCCTTTTAACTATGGCGCAGGTCATGTTAATCCAAATGTTGTTGGAAATCCTGGCCTCGTCTATGATCTAGAAATGGAAGACTGCTACAGTTTCTTATGCAGTTTGAATTATAATTCAAGGCAGATGAAAGCCATTACAGGAAAGGCATTCTCATGTGTAGTAGTCCAACATAAGATACATGACTTCAACTATCATTCCATCACGGTCTCAAAACTGAAAGGATCTGTGACTGTGAAAAGAAGGGTGACAAATGTGGCAAAAGGACCTGCAACTTACAAAGCAAAGGTTGAATATCCTCCTAGGGTTTTAGTTTCATTGGAACCAGAAAAGCTTGAGTTCTCTAAGCTCGGGGAAAAGAAATCGTTCAATGTGATATTAAGTGCGACAAATAGCTCTGGTGGGGAGTATGTGTTTGGATCACTCAGATGGGAAAGATTAGGCTTAAACATAATTATGTGCTTATTGGGTAAGCACCCATGTTCTCACAATGGATAGAGAGGTACACAGTGGCCAACAAAACTTGAGCCAAGTCCAACAAAACAGGAATATAAAAGAAAAAGGATTATCAACCAAAACAACTAACAATGCATGATATCAAAACACAGTGACACACTAAAAATAGCCCAAAAATGAAAGCACGGAATTTCCATAAAGGTGGGTAATTGTGTACATACCTTAATGGAATCGACTGTGAGCAAGAGGACAATAGTTTTCTCCGAAAACCTTTGTTTCTCCTCTGCATCCCTGCACAGATTCAAGGCATCTGTATATCGATTGCAGATTCAAGAATAACACAGTTTAATGATACACTTATGTTGTGTTGCGTGCAGGTTTCTCGTCCTGTAACCACGGAGGAAAAACCTGTCGATCCTAGTCCAGCTGTATTGGAACCTCAAGAAAAATCAGTCCCAGATTAGGTTTCTGCTTCCAAGGAGACTCCCACTGTGGAAAAAGTGGATGAAGCCTCAACAGCGGAGAGCGTGCCAGATCAGCCCATCGAAGAAAAAGGCAATGGAGTTGAAGAAACTTCAACCAAGGAAGCGGGAGAAACTGTTGCTGAGCAACCTGTTGCAGAGGAAAGTCTGATCAAAGAAACCGATGAAGCAAAGGAAGAAACTCCTGAAGTTGCAGCTGCAGAAGTGACAGAAAAACGCAAGGATGTAAAAGAACCGGAGCCTAAGGTCGAATCCGCTGAAGCCCCTCCAGCCAAAGAAGATGATTCTGAGGGTAATGAAGAGGCTGCTGTAGAGAAATTAGATTCAGTAGCCAATGGGGAAAATGGGAACGTACCAGAAGTTGATGGAATCAAGGCAGTTGCAGCAGAGGGAGCGAGTGCCTGATATCTGCATTGCCAAAAAAACAAGAAAAAAATTGGGCATTTAAGCGAGTGGAGACGTTCAATGGAAGACTACTACAGTTTCTTATGCAGTTTGAATTATAATTCAAGGCAGATGAAAGCCATTACAGGAAAGGCATTCTCATGTGCAGCAGGCCAACATAAGACATCCCTGACTCTATTATTGCTCGAGTGCAAGCAGCGGGCAAGGCATTATTTCAACTTGCCACTGAGTAGAAGGAAGCATATGCTAACGAAGCACATAATCCCATCGGCTATGGCAGCAACTGCACATATGAAACTATTCGACCTGTGAAACGCCAAACCGTTTGGGCAACCCCTTTGAATCAACGATCAACGGCTGCAATTGTTGCAATCGTCTAACATATAATCGTGTGGCTTACATGATGACAGGTAAGCAGAGAGGAGAGTTGATTTCAGAGGGAAACGCGTTACGGTGTAATTATTTGAAAATTGAATAATGTCATGATTAGCAATTTGGGTTTTAAAATATAAAGTATCATTTCCATCTGCATTTTCATTTATTTAAGTTCTATCCTCATCAATTCGTAGAAATGAAAAATCATCTATTACTTGCAGAAATGATTTCAAATGTTCATCATCTTCAAATATTTTCCAATGTTTTAGATTATCTGGGATAGATGGCCTATATTTGACTTGTATATGGTAGAGTACATTAGTATGATCAGGAATTTTAAAAGAGCTAGCAGAGACAGCTAAGGCATCTACATGAATATTCTTATCTCTGGGAATATGAGTCAAATTAAAAGCATCAAAGAAGTTTTCAAGTGAATCCCATACTTCATTTCGGTAGGACCTAAGTCTAGGGTTCTTGGTCTGGCAAGCATTTCTTACTTGTTTAAAAATAAGTTCTGAATCAGTAAAAACACTTAAGTTTTAAACTTTTAAGCATTTGGCTAATTTCAATCCTAAAAGGAAAGCTTCATATTCAGCAACGTTATTGGTAACTTCAAAATCTAATTTACATGATTAGGTTGTATTTTCTTTTTCAGATGAAATTAGAACTACTCTAGCTCCTGCCCCATCTTTTGTGCAAGAGCCATTAAAGAACAATTTCCAAATATCAGTTTGGTTTGGTTCAAGACTTTCAACTAGTTCTTCAATTTTGACTTGAGTTTTATGTTGGTTTCAAGTGATTTGAAAACAACCAAAGTCTTGATCTATTGCATAAATTGGATGATTCCTTGGCTAGTCAATTTTACAAACGGTTTGTACAAATATTACCTCTTTATGTATTGTCTCCAAGCCTTCGCTTATGCAGTCGAGGTTTGCGTAAATTTTCCAGGCCTTCATTTACACAGTCGCGTTCCAGCTCAAATTTGAGCCTTATGACAGTGGGATCGTAGGGGAGGTCCGGCTAAGCTCGATATCTTACAATGAACCGGCAGCACTGCTTTGGATCAAATGTCTATGATTTGGAATGAAGGGAATGTGCCCAGCAACATGCTTTTATCAAAGCTAGGATTAAAAGGCTTACTGAGACTCTATGACTGGGTTCTATATCTAATCTTCTACGACTAGATCTAGATCTAGATCTAATCTTTTGCCTTATTTCTCTGTGGCTAGGTTCTAGATGTAATCTTCCTCAACTAGATCTAGATCCAATCTTCTACCTTATTTCTCTGTGGCTGGGTCTCAACTGCCACGCTGTGTTTCAGCACTCTCCCTTGTCTCACGATGTGGGGTTATCAAAGGCAACAACCAATTTCATAGATGAAATACCTGTTCAATCTTATGCAACTAGATCTAGATCTAATCTTTCGCTTTATTTCTCTGCGGTTGGGTTCTACGAGCAAGTAAAATATGCCTCCCAACTTCACGAAAATAATTGTTGGCTCAGTTCTGTCTGCTTCTGGAGGGCAAGCTCCTGCCCATATCATCAGTGAAGCCCTAGCTCCCACCTTCCTGGTGGTCCATGCCTCACTTGATGAGGATTTGAAATTTTTTGAAAGTTCCCTAATCTACCAGTTCAATGGTTTTTGGCAGCGGCTAATAGCTCTCCACAATTGGATCTCATAGGTACGGAAGCATGTCATTTTTAATGAAATTAATATCTACCCCTGTGCTAGGGGCTTCTTTATAGTATATTTCGAAAATCCTGAAAGCAGATAATGTATTCTAGATTTCAGCTGTTGGTTTTGGGAAAACTCAGGCCTATTCATGAAGCCATGGAACCCATCATTCGATCCCTCAATAGCAGTCATAACCTCAGCACCAGTTTGGGTGAGATTTCCAAGCCTACCCTTGCATCTCTAGAATCTCTCGTCACTAAAATCCATTGCAAATGCAATTGGGAAATTTTACTATAGGTGCCCAGAAACAGTGGAATATGCCAGAACCACCTATGCACGCATCTGTGGAAATGGAATTCAGCGCCAGATTCCCAACTGAAATAAACCTAACAAGTAAAGAATATGTGTCGAACCAGAAGCTTGATTATGAAAGTGTCCTCTCTAGATGTCGATCCTGCTTTGAGACAGGTCATCTAGCAAAAAATTTCCCAAAAGCCTCCCAGAAAAATTATGATAGAAAAAACCATCACAGATCTACATGGTGGGAAGGAGCACAAAAATAACACTGCACTGTCATCAAAGAAGAATACTCTAGAGGAAACTCTGAATCACAAGAAATTGGGCAAGAAATAAACAACTCTCACGATAAGCAAGGAGAAAGCCCAACCCAACACTAAAAAAGTGAACTGGATGACCCCTCAAGCATCAATAGTTATGAGGATTCAAATACTGCACAAAATAAATCTTCATTTAACAATAAAGCAGATCTCCTAGACCAAACTTCTTCTCCAACTATCTTCAAGAGGACGAATACAATAGATCGTGAAGCTAAGACACCAATGTCCCAAGAACCAGAAGCGATGAAGCAGATGCAAGATAAAGGAAGTAGGAAGACTGTAGAGAAAACAAAGAAAGCTATAGCACAAATCTCACTAAGAAAGATGAGGAGCCAGATAATTAAAAACTAAGAAAATTATAGGTCCAACAGGACAGTTTGGTCTCAGTGGACGTTAACCACCACCATCATCATCATAATCTTAATTTCTCTCCTCCATAAATAGGAATAGTAGCATATGGCATATCCATTTGTAGAGTTCCCCCTAATTTGGCACAACAAGATCTAGAAAGGAGCATTCCAAACTTGGGAGGGATATATGTGATAACAATATCAATTAATACACTTTTCACTTGAATTTGAGCAAGGGTAACCACTAGATCCTTGATCAATCCCAAATAGGGTGCTTTTAAGAATCAAAGGTGTACAGGTCATGGTAGGATGTAGTTATGTCGAATTTCAAATGATCCATGATAGATTTTGGCTTAAGGTTGTGTGATGCCCCTGAATCAAGAATACAAATATACAACACATAATCATTTTTTTTAAGACTTACATAGAAAGGAGGCACTATCTCATCTATCGTGTTTGAACTAAGGCAGAAAAGTACTGCTAGTTTTTCATCTTGCAGACTTATGACATCACCTTTGGCATCAACTGAGCTATTTTGTATCCATTTTTCGA
This sequence comes from Pinus taeda, assembly GCA_000404065.3. Lineage (NCBI taxonomy): Eukaryota > Viridiplantae > Streptophyta > Pinopsida > Pinales > Pinaceae > Pinus > Pinus taeda. Next base: position 192,486 of record APFE030503102.1, on the reverse strand, counting down.
ATTGGGATCTTAACCCTCTCTAATTATTTTTCAACATTAAATGTAGTTAAGATGTTTTTACTATCTTGGGTAGTATCTATTGACTTATCTAAGTGATTAATAAGAGTTACTTGAGCTTCAACAGTTTTGGTACATCATTCAATTATTGGAGTTTCCTTTGGAGGTCTCCCAGGACCAGGCATAGGCCTAATATCATACCTCTTGTTTAATTTTGCAATTAAAAATTAAAAGAAAGCATGATATTTCGAGACTTGTGAAGATTCTTCATCTTCTTGAACCTGATTTGTTGTGAGAGAGGAATGATGGTTGTTTGATTGGAAGAAAAATCCACATTGTTAATGCCTTCAATAATTGTCATAGTATTATCATCAGGTTGTTAATCATCTATCAATAAAGGAGTAGGAACCTATTGACCATTGCTAGGTCTCTAAAGAATTTGTAGTGGTGGATTTCTTCTATACTGACCTTGATTTTGGTTTTGTGGTCTAGCAACTATTTGTTGTATTGTCTTAGGTTGGGTCCCAACCTTTGAAATCCTATTTGATAGGTCTCTAAGAAGAGATGTTATTTCATCTATTTTTTATTTTTTTGGTTTAGTCTTAGAGGAACTAGAGGCTTCTTAAACAGATTTCAGTTTTCTTTGAGCCTTTTCTTCCTTAACTTTTAAAGAAGTTAAGGCTACCCTATTTGATTTTACTTCTATAGCGTTTATTTTCATATCTTCAAGAGTTATTGAAGTTCTCTCTCATAGAATAACAATAAAGTCATCATTAAAATCTTTAGAAAATCTAGACTTAGCTACTACTACAGGGGGCTTACAATCAGCGGGCATTTTGTGATAGAGTTTATTCAATATTTTGATAAAATCTAATACTGGTTCACCGAAGTTCCTTTTAAGCTCTTCAAATTCTATGAGGAAGTAGAGAGGATCCTTTTTCACACCCCATTGATTTTTAAATATGGTTGTAAGCTCTTCCCAATTTCTAATTGAAGCTGTTGGTAACTGCCTAAACCAAATGCTTACATTTCCTTCAGGTGACTGTACAAACAATCTCATATAAATTTTTTCTTGTTCAATATTCATGTTGTCTACAATTCTAGGAAAGCTTGAATACGATCTTCAGTTGAGGGACCAGTTTCTCCATTGTACTTGGGAAGCTATTTTAAGTATCTAGTTAGGAATGCATCAAGGTTATTAGGTAAGACTAAGGCAACACGTCTAGCCTGTACAATAGGTCGGAAAGACATGACAACAGGTGGTGTATGAGGTGCCTGAGGCATATGAGATTGTCCAAGTTGAGTATGAGGTGTTTGTGTGGATGTAGAGGATGAAGAAGACGTAGAGGAAGAAGATGGTGATTTAGGGGTTGATGAACTATTGGAGGTGCAGGAGGAGGAAATTTCCTAAAAGACTTCGAAGGAGGCCTAATAACTAACTTTGGGACCTGTAAAGGAATTCCTTCATTTGTTCAAAGAGAGGATTGGAATATATAGAGAAATTATCCTCAGATTGTTTAGAAGAAGAAGCTTAAGGTCGGTCAAAAATGGAAGGAAAATGATAGGTGGTAGGGGATATGCAATCTATGGGTTTATATCTTGGTAGATTAACGCCCAAATCAGATTCAGTTTTAGGTGATCCTGGTGGTAATGTGGTTATTGGATGAGATTCTAATGAATGAATAAGGTAGGCTGACTTAAAATCAACTCCTCTATTTAGAAGTTCAGCAATCCTAGGTGATAAATAGGAGCAATCAAGATCAGATGGGATATTACTATAGGGGTCAAATGATTCTAATTCTTCAGACTGTAAGACTAAAGAGGAAGAAGAAGGTGGTTGGTGTCCCCTTTTAGAACTGGCTTTTCTCTGATGCCTTTCAGGATCTGACAAAGGACTAACTATGTTCGCTTCTGAAAAAGATTTGGTATGTTTAAAATGTGCCAGCTTGGGCGTGTGGAGTTGCCTAGGTGAATTATTTTAGCCTTTCTAAATCCTTTAATCACCTTTAAAGGAAAAGAATTAATGAATATTTTTGTCCCAAGGGAAACTTAAATGAAATTCAAATCCTGAGTAACAGTGCCACACTTATGTTGTACCTTTGAGATAGTAGTATGTTAACTACCAATGCCAGAGCATATAAAATAATTGTTTTGGGGTTTTTTGTTTTATTTTTGGAAGACCAACGAATGAAGACAGATGTAGAATTGAAGTAATTAATCCTTTGGGTTATATTAATATTTCAGCAAAAGGGCTGCTATAAATCCTTACACAGTGATATAGGTCAAAAATAGTGGTGAGAAGAAGACAGAAAATAATATGATTATCACAACTTCCAGACTGTAAAATAGAACAATCATAAGTAGGAAAACCTTCTAAACCACATTCCAAAGGTTCAAGGAAGTATAATTAATCTTACACAAGATGTTGATGATTTATTGATTAGAGGGGATTATATAAACAGACAGTTCATTAATCCATTCTCTTAATATATGATCACTTCAGGAGCTTATAGGAATAAATTGAGACACAATTCTTCCTACCTAGATATCTCTATAAGTGTCTAGAAAGACTGAGTACATCAAGTGTCTAAAAAAGCTTCCTTCAAAGGTGGCTTCCAGGTTCAAAGTAGAATTAATAGTCAAGACTTAACCAGCAATGAACAATGAATCTTGAACTTCGAACCTATAACAACTCAAGAAGAGAGTTATTTATACAATTATGAAACTAAAAAATATCCTAAAATTGATTTGAGATTTATTCTAGGAAAGTGAAGATCTTCATGCAAGAAGATAGAGGCAACTATTGAACTATTTCTTGTTGTCCCTTTTATTTAGGTTGTGTTGGCTTTGCTATTTGATATTTTTCCCTTTAAGCTGCTAGATTGTTTGAATCCTTTGTGTTTGTTGATTCCTTCAGTTGATCTTTGATCTGATACTCTTTAAACTTTCAAAATATCCTTTGACCCTACTAAGTAACCTTTACAGTACATTTTAGGTTTTTATTGTGTTTTTGAGGAGTAAATCCTTTTAAATTTTATGTCACATGATAAAGTAATTTGATATGATCTTTTTATTTGTCTTCCAAAGTATGCGGGATTTTTCCTTTGTAAGCTTGGAATAGGAGTCTTTACCTGCAAAAAACATAAACCTGTTAGGAAAAACATAGGTGACATAAGGTATTCAATGGATTTATAGAGGTTTAAGGGATATTAGAAGGATTGCAGAGCATATCAGAAGGTAAAATGATGGTTCTATTGGACGCAGAGGCTTATGGAGGTTTCGTCGTGAAAAACAGGCAAAACAGAGAAAAATGGCAATTTTTGTGTTTAAACGGAGAAACGGTTTACTTTTTAAAATATGGTGCAATGTGAACAATGGCTATTTTGTCATTATGCAGGAGGTGGTTTTGGTTTTCATCACACCGTTGATGAAGCACAAGCGGTTTTTGGAAGGATCACTAGAAATAACCTGAGCATGACATGTAGCAAAGGGAGGTCATCTGAATACCACTTTTTGGGTGGGTAATGCCCTATAGATAGTCAACTAGAAATTGTTGAGGGCCATTGGAATTAAATGCCTTAGATCAGAAGGTGGTGGAGTGAAGGAACAGTATGGAGAGCCTCAACGATCAATTATGGCGGAAATGCCTTTATGATGGGTTAAAACTGAGATTTAGTGGTTAAATGGAGGTTAAGGTTAATTTCTTCGTTTAATCATAAAAACGATTTAACAAAGAAATCCTTTGCAAACCATGGTTTGACAGATTTGAAAAAATATGCACATTGGCGGATAAATGTCCTTCGGTTCATTTTTAGCACATATCGCAATCGCATTTTAGTGAAGGAAGGCCCATCGCAAAGGAATGCGATAGGGGTCGCATGTGACGCATAAATATATCATGGTTAATACTGTGATGGGATTAGGGTACCCATCGCAATCACATCTCGCAATGGCAGAGATTTATTGCTTCAATCGGGACTTGCGATGAGGGGCGGATGTGATATGGGAAAGAAACATGAAATATTTTGCGTCGAGTCTGATTCCATTGCAATCAGAGATCACAACGGTGGGGAGAGTGGATGCACATTGCAAGGGCTTGTAATCTGCTGGTGCGATATTTATTAAATATATAGTTTTTGTAATAAAACTAAGGGTTTCATGGTATTTTAATACATGAGTTAGTATATATGGGAAAGGGAACTTTTATGGGTTTTAATACATTAAGTTAGTGTTAATATGAAAATATGACCGGAAGGGGAAAATATATGCGATAAGGGGAAATATAGGTGGAAAAGGGAAATACACTAAATATAATGCTTTTAATAAGCTATTTTCCTTCACACACACACACACACACACACACACACACACACAGATATATATATCAATACTTAGGCTAAACAACCTTTTGTGGGGTTTTTGGGTAAAAGGGGATTTAGCAAGGGTTTTTCACTTTTCCTAGGCAAAAAGGGTTTTGACCTTAGGAAAAAAGGGTTTTTGATGGAAAATGGATGAATATGAATGTATGAAGGTGAGAAAGGGAAATTAGTGAATATATGGATGAATGGGGATGAATGGGAAGTTAATTAATTGATCTATTAGACCTTAATTTGCCTTGTGTAATTGCATCATGGGCATAGAAACATGATAAATGTACATTTCGTGCAATCAATAATCAAACTTCTGGAACCTTTCTCTACTTACCCTTTGCTTATCCTATCATTTTTTCTTCACTTAATGGGTGCATTTAAGCCAACAAACCCTTTTCTTTTCTTTTTATTTTAAAAAAGTAAACTATCTAATTCTAACCATATAACATGCAAGGGTTTAGGTTAAACTGATGAGAAACTTATTATTCTCTACCTAACTACTGGTCTACCAAGATTAAATAGTTTGGCTAGATCTTTATTCTCTAACTACAACATCAAATTTAAAGCATGAAGTAGTCAATATTAACCAATTTGACTATCATGGGTTGTGGCATTTATGACAAGATGCACACAACCATTATTTTGTAGAAAAAATAATAGTGGCATTTAGACTTGCTCACTTTTAGAGTTTATTTGTTTTGTTTTCTTTCTAACCTAAACTTTTCTTTCTGTATTGATTTTTTTTAGGACATCTAACCTAACATTTTCTTTGATATGGACATCATAAATATTTCTTCACGAACATTTTATTCCCTATTGTTATGTCCATATCCTAACTTAACAGTTTTTCAAACTATATTTTTTATTTTTTAACTATTTTATTGTATCTTATCAAAATAAAAAAATATTACAACACCTTCCAAGACTTGTTGTAGATTAGTATATCATCAAAAAATACTAACAAAAATTTTCTAAGGAAGGGTTTGAAAATGAAATTCATCAAACCTTGAAATTTAGAAGGTGCATTAGTAAGTCCAAAAGCCATGACTAAAAATTCATAATGACCCTCATGAGTTCGAAATGTTGTTTTTGAAATGTATTCAATCTTCATTCTGATTTGATGATATCCTAAATAAAGATGCAACTCGGTGAAGTAAATTGATCCATTCAATTCATCCAATAATTCATCAATGATAGGGATTGGAAATTTATCTTTAATAGTGAGCTTGTTGAGCTCCCTATAATCTAGACACATGTGCCATGATCCATCCTCCTTATGAACTAATACTACGAGAGTAGGGAAAGAACTTTGACTAGGTTGAATTATACCAACCTCTAGCCTTTTTGCAACAATACGTTCAATTCCACTCTTTTGTACATAGGGATATCTGCAAGGCCTGATGTTTGGAGGAACACTTCTTCAAATCAAATTAATAGCATGATCATGATGATAAATAGGTGGGAGGCCCTTGGGAGTCTCAAATACCTTGGAATGATTATCCAATACTTTTTGGAGATCTGGAGAAATGAATGATTTCGATGTGGGAACCTTTAGTGAACATAATTGTGCAATTATGTATCGTTGTTCTTTCTTTAGAAGCTTTTTCATTCCGTTAGAGCTGATTATCTTTCTTGGTTTCCCTATGATACCCATTAATTCAACTTCCTTTACAACTGAAGAGAATTTCATGAAAAATTCTTGGAAATTAAAAGTTATTATACCCAAGGATTGTAGACATTGGACTCCTAGTACAACATCAGCACCAACCATTGGAATGGAAAGCATTAGGCTATTCAATACATATTCTCCCATGGATAGCTTTATATTATGGCACTTTCCTGGGCAATTTATGGTTCCTCCACTAGGAACCATCACTTGGCACTTTGGTGCTAGATATAGGAAGCAATTTAATTCCTTGGCTATCTTTCAATGAATAAAATAATAGGTACTTCCTCAATCAATCAACACTATTACCTTTTTTTTATCAATATGCTCTTCTATCTTGATAGTTTGAGGAGTGGTAATTCCAACCAATGCATTACAAGATATGGTTGTAGGTTTTAACCCCGTACACAAATTACCTGCATACGAATTCTAAATCACAGGAAAAAATAAAAATGCGAGAGCATAACACAAAAAACACGTATACACAGAGATTTCCCACTGGAACCCAAAAACCAGGACTACCAGCTTGATTTTTCATTATGTTCCTTTCAATGTTACAATACATATTTATACATGCCGAAGCATCCAATACCATGGACCGAAAACCATCGCGTCCAATACCATGGACCGAAAACCATCACGTCCAATACCATGGACCGAAAAACCATCGCGTCCAAAAAACATGTGCAAAAATCATGCACAAAACCATAGGTGGGTCCGCCCAACCTAACATAGGGCCCAAAATCAAAATTTTCTAGGGCACTGCCCTAGACCCCATAAAGTGGGGTTACGGGTACCCCTCAAACCCCTTGTTAACTATGTGGAAATAATATAGCACAACCCAACAAATGATGCATGTCCTAAAAGGCTTTTGTTGTGAATAAGCCAATCGTGGTTCCTTTCTGTGTGTGAAACTTCCTCTCAGTAATATTCATAGTCTTAATGACCCATTTAAACATATCCATAGATGGTAAAACTCGAGGCCTCACTTTAATTCTATGTAAGAATGAATTCGTTGCGTGTTATGGAGTTGTTTCTAAATTTGGGGTTTCATCGTCGACCATAATTGTTCTTACTTCCACTTTAGGTTCTTCATCCTCAAAATATTTGTAAATGTATTCCCACAATAAGTTCCTAGAATCCCTGGTATAGACTATATATGTAAACAACCCTGCATCTAGTAATTTCTCATCTATTGTATCCTTGAATGGGGTAGCAAATTTTTGTATATGTTAGGCCCCTATAATACTAGTGATTCCCCCATTACTATTCTCATTGTATCCCTTATTGTTATTATTTTGCCCCTATTTTCCCCATATTGTTATTAGTATGCCCCATAGAAACCCACTATTGTTATTTTTGTGCCCTTATGTTATTACTGTTATGTCGGCTTGATTACATTGTGACCCCTTAGACTCCTATATATGGAAGGGAGGTTTAGTAATTTTTATCATCCAAGAATTGTTCATTTGTGTAATGTAAAGGAGGTTCCGCCCCTTGAAGAGGTTGAATTCTAAGGCATCGATCTATCTTTTCTATCTTTTTGTGAGCTGGTATCCTAACATTTGGTATCAAAGGTTTGAATTCTAGGGTTTCGCTGCTCCAAATAGGTCATCGTGGAATTTTTGCTATAACCTTTTTCTGTGACGTTTCAGAAGATACAAAAAAAACCCATTTGAGTTTACATAGTTCTGAACTTCGGGTTCGAATTTTAGAGCTTTTCTCACTATATTTGCGGTGATATGATCTGAGGAAGGTAGGGTTTTTTGCATACTCCCGAATTACATTCCAAACAGGTGACCTAGGGACAATCATCATAAATTTTGTTTTGAGCATCATATTGAAATTTCGTAAGAATTTTTAGAAAGAGGACAGCATGTAGTTTTTTGTGTATTAGTTTTAGGTCCTAAGGTCGAAACAGTGACACATGGCTTGTTGTACAAGTTCACTCTACTGAACTAGTCTATAATCAGGTTACCGTGGGAGATTTGGCATAACTCTTCCTTGGAGAATCCAATCTTGATAAGACTTGTGTGGTTAGAAAGAGGACTCAAAGGGATACCACGGGATGAGATTTCAGATATTCGAGATCTGCAGTTATAGAGATACAACAAATTCAATATTGAGCTCTTACAAAATGAAAAAAAGGTGTGTAGATTTTTTCAAATTTTGCATAACATTGGTTTGAAAAATTAGTTTGAAGGAATTCAAAGGGAATAGTGAAGAATTATTAGCATTAATTAATGCCCTGAAGAAAGAAAATGGAAACACCTAGTAAGAAACTTGAAAGCTCTAGCATGACTCGTGAAGAAGAGGAAGAAATGCAACATGATATATCAAAATTACAAGACCAAGTACAACAAATTTCACT
>APFE030503102.1:171957-183205 GCA_000404065.3 Pinus taeda | reverse complement strand
GATGAGGATGTGGAAGCATTGTTGTGCGCCATTTCTATTATCCAACTAGATTGGATAAATGAAGCAAGGGAGGAATGGAAGAATGACGAAGAAGTATGGGCACTCATTCAAAATATACAACAAGATCCCAGTACATCTTATACATTTAGCTAGAAAAATGGTTCGTTATGGTATAAAGATCGTTTATTCCTATGTAAGAATTCCCAACTCAAACAAAACATTCTTATGGAATTGCACACTTCTCCCTTAGGAGGGCGCTCAAGATTTTTAAAAAGTTACCACAAGGTTAAGATGGATTTTTTTTGGGATGGCCTTAAATCGGATATTCAAAAGTTTATGGCAGAATGTTTGGTTTGCCAACAAAATAAAGTTGAAACAATTAAAGACCCCAGGTCTATTACAACCTTTATTCATTCCAAGCCAACGTTGGGAGGAGGTTTCAATGGATTGTATCACAAGTTTACCCAAGTCCGAAGGAAAGAGTGTCATCATGATGGTAGTTGAAAGACTTACCAAGTATGCACACTTTTGTGCATTATCACATCTATTTAAAGTCAGCACAGTTTCTACTGCATTTATGGAAACAATTCAAAAGCTACATGGAAACCCAAAGATTATTGTAAGCAAGAAAGATCCCATTTTCCCTGGAAATTTTTGGACAGAATTATTTTCTTGTCTCGGTACTCAGTTAGCTCATAGATCATCTTATCATCCTCAATCTGATGGGAAAACTAAGATAGTAAACAAATTTTTCGAAGGATATCTTTGTTGCTTTGTATCTAATAAATAGACACAATGGTTCAAATGGTTGCCTCTGGCTGAATGGTGGTATAACACTTCCTTCCATACTGTAGAAAAAATGACCCCATTTATGGCACTTTATGGATATCATGCACCATCCATCACATCATATTTAAGAGAAAATTCTAAGGTTCAAGCAATGTAACATCACATCGAGCATCAACAACAAGTTCTCCAACTCTTAAAGGATAACCTCACGGTCACACAAAATAGAATGAAACAATAGGCAAATCAACATTGCAGCGAAAGAAGTTTTGATGTAGGTGATTGGGTATTCCTACGACTACAACCATATAAACAAATGTCCCTCAATAAAGCTAAGAAGGATAATAAATTATCACCAAAGTATTATGGTCTGTACAAGGTGTTGCAAAAGATTGGTACTATGGCTTACAAATTGGAGCTTCCTGCAGCTTCCCGAGTGCACCCAGTTTTCCATGTTTCATGTTTAAAGAAGGTTATAGGTGACAAGCTCCCAGTTTAAACAATATTGGCAAAACTTAACGAGGAAGGAAAAATCATATTGGAACTGGAAGCAGTCATAGAAACAAGAACTCGACAGCTACAAAATCAATCAATTTCAGAGTATCTCATCAAGTGGAAGGACTTATCCACTGAATATTCCACATGGGAGGATGAGAATTTTATACAGAAGCATCCAGAACTATTCAAGCATTGAGGACAATGCTTTTCAGAAGGAGAGGGGCATGTTAGGCCCCTATAATACTAGTGATTCCCCCATTACTATTGTCATTGTATCCCTTATTGTTATTATTGTGCCCCTATTATCCCCATATTGTTAATAGTATGCCCCATAGAAACCCACTATTGTTATTTTTATTCCCTTATGATATTATTTTTATGTCGGCTTGATTATATTGTGACCCATTAGACTCCTATATATAGAAGGGAGGTTTAGTCATTTGTATCATCCAAGAATTGTTCATTTGTGTAATGTAAAGGAGGTTTCCCCCTCGAAGAAGTTGAATTCCAAGGCGCTGATCTATCTTTTCTATCTTTTTGTGATTTGGTTTCCTAACAGTATAGGTGCCTTCTTCTTTGCCTTAGCTTTCTTCATTTCTTCAAGTGAAGGAAGAAAAGGACAAGGTTCATACTAGAACACACAATATAAGGTCTCTATAGGTGCCTGAAGAAGTGCCGAAGGGAGGAAGACAAAGTGCTGGAAGGAAGAGGACGAAGTGTTGCAAGAGGAAGTGATCTTAAAAGGACTTCACTTGTGCTTGAAAGATCTTTTAGTTGAGATTCTAGGGTTTAGCATTGATCAATAGAATCTTCAATAAGAGAAATTCACTAAAGGGTTTTCCTCTTAAGAGAAGAGAGGTTTTGCCCCTCGTAGAGAGCCAACATCTTGTATTCTTGTTCTTATGTTTTGGTAGCAGTTTGATGAAGTACACACATATGCACTAATAAGAAGAAGAAGAAGAATAAGCTAATAAGGAAAATTAAAAATACTCCACAAGATGTTATCAAGTAACGAAGAATCACACTACACCTAATTTTTTCTAGATTCTTCAACATGGTATGAGAGCTAAGGTGACACATCAAGGAAAGGGCAATTCAAGAACACTCATCAAGGAGAAGAATATACAAAGTTGAAGCATCAAGCCTAGAAGTATCAATCACTTCAAGGACAAGAAGGGTCTACAATCCATCATTCATCAAGGAGGTCTTCATATCAAGAATAAGAACCTTACATAAAGTCACATACAACGAAGAGCAGATTGAAGTAAGACCTACATCAAGATCCAAGTAAACAAGCAAATCTTATCATCAAGCAAGTCCACTTGATGAAGGCAACTTGAAGAACATCAATATCATAGGAAGGCAAGCCATCAAGTATTAAAGGAGGAAGCAAATCCATTACATCTCAAAATCTATCAAGTAAGTACATGTCCCCTTCTGAATATACGTCAATGTCTTTTTGCAAGGAAAGCAATAAATTGGTAGGTACCAATAACTTTATTGCATTGAAGAAGAGGAATGGTCTACTTCTCAAGGAGAACGAACTCCTAGATCATGTCAAAGAGAATATCACTATCCCTTCCAACGGACAAACTCAAGCCTTAGCTAAGTATAATAAGGATGAGACAATAGCTCAAAGGATTCTAATAGAATCCATCAAGGGCTTCTATCATTCCTTATGTCTCCAAATTTGATACATCAAAAGAAATTTATGATAAGCTAGTAGAGCTATTCTCGGTATCCACAACTGGAGAAGTAATATCTCTGAGGAATTAATTTTACAAGATGAGGATAACAAAGGAAGGAATATCTCCCTACTTCATCAAAATCTCTTAAATGAGAGATCAATTTCAAGAGCTTGGGGAAGTCATGCCTGAAAGAGAAATGACAATTGTAGTACTCAATGTTCTACCTAAGGATTGGGGCAACTTCACATCAAGAATATATTCCAAGAAGGAAGCAACCAATCTCAGTGAAAGGTGGTCTCTATGCAGGACAAAGGAAACTAGACTCAAACCCAGAAGTCGTGGGATCAAAGGAGCAAGCATTTGCTACCATGGCCAAGAGAAAGGGTAAATTTGGCAAGTTTGTTCCACGAAGAACAAACAACAAAGACATGTCCAAAATCCAATGTTTTGGATGTCAAGAATATGGACACTACAAAAGGAACTGTCCTAAGCTTAAGAAGTACAAAAACAACAAAAGAAAGAGGGAAGAAGCTCACATGACTCAAGAGGTGAAAGAAGAAGAAAATAAGTAAAAGAAGGAAGATACTTCAGATCTCTACTATGACTAAGTCAAACTATTTACTTCTAGTATTATTTCAAGTTTTTGAGTAGTATAGGAGCATGTAGAAATATTGCATGGTTAGAACCATCCTCTAGAATCTAGAAGCATGATGTACATAGAGTTCTAGAAACTCATGAAGAAGTAGAATTTACAATAAGAATAAAAATACATGGGTAGAAATATCCTCTAGAATATAGGAGCATGGCATATATAGCTCAATATCTTCATGTAGAAGAAGTATACCTAGTATAGGATGTCATCCTCGATGAAAGAAAATTGATCGTGATTAAGAATCTTAGAAGACCTCCATAATCAAAAGTAAAGGAGCATTTGTAAGGAAAGGGTCTCTAAGATCCTATGATGGAATCTTCAAAAAAGGTTCATGAACCAAAGTAGATGTCTCATTGGGAATCCCATTCATGGGATTCAAGAAAAGGATGATGTACAGGCAAGCTAAGATGAAGCAAGAAGGCCACACCAAGGACAACCAAATGAAGCTAAGATGATCAGAGGAGAATCAAGATGAGGTATGCATGCATCAAAGTTTAGTCATTTGTATATTACTGAGTCATGGGAATAGTTCTATAACATCATCAAGTATGAAAGAATATATTTCACCAAGAACATGCTCGACAGCATGTATTACAATGCAATGAAGGTTAACAAAAGAATATTCTCACATAACGAGTATAAGGCTGTTGACTACAAAGCAAGAATAAACGTTGACTAGTCCAGGAAATTGGCAAGGAAGAAATGCTTTCAAAAGAAGAATAATATGGTTTACATATCTACCTAAGAAGTAGCAAATGAATAAAGAGACCAAGCATGTGAGGAACAACATGATCAGCGAGATTCACTATTTGATAAAATACTTTGAAGATATCTCCTGAAAGAAGGTAGGACAACTTTGGCAAAGGAAGGAAGTACCCTTGAAACCTATGAAGGCCTTGGAGATATGAAAGATGCAGATAATTGATTCTACTCTACGAAAATTTCGTGATGAAGAAGTCATCTAACAAAAGGAAAATCAATGTTGAAGCAATATTAGGATGAAGTCATGATGGGCTACTAGTTCGAAGCATGTAAACAAGAAATTACAACGAAGCATCCATGAGAATATTATTCTGAAGCATGGACAAGATGACAAAGGAGATGCCAGATGATAAGAAAACCTGATGAATGACAAGAAATCCACTTTCCACGAAGGAAGAAATGACATAAAAACTAGGAAGTAAAGTGATCAACGAATGGTGCCATACCTAGAAGAATTTCGAACAAAGACTTCATAACATCAAATAAAGGAAGGAGATCAAGTAGCTGAAGGACCCACAAATAAGAAGTTGTTGATGAATAAAAGAGTCCCTAGTTAAGAGGGAGCTCTGACAAGTCCCTAATCAAGAGGGAGTTTTGGATCACCCCTGATTACAAAGGAGTGATAATTGTGTTTTCCATTTCATGGGTCATGCACTAGACTAGGACTAACAGTCGTAAGTCTAGATGAAGGTCATGAATGGAAATATAGACATAAGATAGACATAACATTCTTGTCTTCACTTGGGAAGAAATAATGGGAGGATTTGGTAATCATATGGCATCTGATACTCTTTGAGGTTGTGTAGGGCATCCAAGACAAGAGTAGGCAAGAGGACTGATATTATTTGAGGGTTGGGAACCCAAGATAAGAATAGTCCTAGAATTTCATACTCAGTGAACACCTGGCTGGGTATGTATCTTGAGAGACAATGATGAATGTGTCTATAAATAGTTGGTCTCGTCGTTGTTGTAGCTCATGATCTTATGAAGAGATGGATTTGTTAGTCAAGGCCTTGAACTATGAAAATGCTGATGAATATGATGTTATAACAAGTGGATTGAAAATCCGGTTTCTCTTATGTGAATTCTTCAAGATTGGTAATAGCCAAACACCTTGTAATGTTGTATTAATACCTCCCCAGTTAAGAGGGATTGTTGAATAAAATGTAACTAGGTTCAGTCCTCATAAATGTACTTTTGATATTTGTATTTATTCGAGAAAGTAAATATTATTTTTATAATATATTTCAATGAGTTTCTTTCTCATTGAAATAATTCTAGAAGTAATTAAAGTGCACTAGGTGAGTCAAATAGTCAAAAAAAAAAGTTGAACACCTTAAGCTCATGTTACACCTTGTATAAATGTGTAATAAAGTCAAAGAGAAAACCTCCAGGAAAAGTCAAGTCTCCTCCTATGCAAAGCCACCATCAAGAATCTCCTTCAAGCATGTTACACCACCAGAGAAACCATCTGAAGTATGCTCAACAATTCGGCCTCCAAACAGTCCTCAAGTCAGCCTGCAAACAAGTTGAAAAGTTAGCCTTCTAGTTCGCCTAAAAGGAGGGACAAACCTCTATATATAAAGGTTGTTCACTCCCTCAAAAAGGACAATGCATTCCTCTGAAATATGTGAAGGTACAAAGCAAGGTTAAAGGAACAAAAAATACAAGAAGAAGGTCTCCAAGGCAACAAAGAAAAGAAGGATAAAACCGAAGGGTTAAAGGGCTAGTTACGACCACACGTGCAAGGAAAAGAGAATAGTCCCTACAAGTGTGATAGCAGAAAATTACAGTTCATCATATTTGATTGTTTTGGGTGCAAAATAGGCCTACAATACCTCTCTCTCAAGCATTCAAGAAGGGTATGCAATCGAAGGGTGGATGATAATTCTAATAGATTTTTTTGAATAAAATCTCCCACACATGCAAAGAATTAGGACTGCATTGCTGCTACCCTAAGTCTACAATAGTTGTCAAGAGAAAAGATGGCTCGGTTGCAAGGCTAGAAGTTAATCATTCTAAGATAGAAAGACTCCATCTCAAGTGAAGGAAGAAAAGGACAAGGTTCATCCTAGAACACACAATCTAAGGTCTCTATAGTTGTCGAAAGAAGTGTTGAAGGGAGGAAGACGATGCGTTGGAAGGAAGAGGACGAAGTGTTGCAAGAAGAAGTGAGATTGAAAGGACTTTACTTGTGCTTGGAAGATCTTCTAGTCAAGGATCTAGGGTTTGGCATTGATCAATAGAAGCTTCAATAGGAGAAATTCACTAAAGGGATTTCCTCTCAAGAGAAGAGAGGTTTTGGCCCTAGCAAAGAGCCAACATCTTGTGTTCTTGCTCTTATGTTTTGGTAGCAGTTTGATGAAGTACAAACATATGCACTAATAATAAGAAGAATAAGAATAAGCTAACAAGGAAAATTAAAAATACTCCACAAATTGTTATCAAGTAAGAAAGAATCACACTACACCTAATTTGTCCTAGATTCTTCAACACAATATACATAATTGTGTCTTTATTTTTATCATTGTCTTTTAGTTGTATATAATTTACAGCCACACCATATCTTCACATACTTTTGGTATACTAGAATAGCCATACCCAATCATTGTAGGTGTAACAGGGTCTGACATACCCCATCAATTCATTTAATCTTTCGTAACATACCTTTATGCCACCCATGGAAAATAACCCCAAACCATGTAATTATGATGGGGCAATGCAGTATACCATTTCATTGATAGAAAAATTAGTGTTTATTTCAAGAACATCCTTGGGTACCCATCATTTCACTAGATGTTTGTACCTCAAGGGCACCTCGATGTCATATATTCTCTCATTATCATAAGAACGTGATCGCCCTTTAGCGAGAAAAAATTCCATGCATCTATGAAATTTTCTTCTAATATTTTCACCTCTAGTTCATCTTCGTCTGCTAGACATTGTACCATAGGTTTGGTCAATTTATTCTATCCTATGTGAAATTCCATCCCTCGATGAAGATAAATCTGACAAATACCTATTTGGTTGAATGTCTTATAACACTCCATCAAATGAGAGAAATTGTTATTGAGTGTCATAAGGGATGTTGAGAAACGTCTTGACGAGACCACAAGAACATTATAATAGTACAAGTGACTTACATGGAAGTTCTTTACGTTTAAAATATTAATATTAAAAAACTTGAGAACTTATTCATCCTAACCAGTGAAATCACTTGATAACTTGAGAAATCAACATAATCTAATAGCATTTAAGCTTCCATTACAAAAAATTACCCACATACTTCAATACATAAAAACTTCGATACAATTCGACAATACAAGCAAGGGGACAAAGCTAGGGTATTACACCTACTACTTTGATATGAATGGTCAAGATTTTTCTTGTCTCCATTAAAAACCTTACTGCCACGTAGATGAAGTGAAACTTCTAATTGTGTGACACGTATCACCTAAGATGATTGAACTGATTTTTCATATCATTGCTAAAATCCTAAAACAATCTTCACAATAATAGCCTTCCTATAACAATGGCATCTTATGCCATAGTTATTATTTGTAGTAAGGAATCAACCCCTATATGTTTAAACACATAAGGAGCAAACAATGTGCTACATCATACAACCAAACCCTAGCTCCAAGGGTTAGTTCAATTAACAAATCCTCTTGTGCTAAGTCCACAAAGGTATTAATATTAAATCTCATTGATAACCTTTGAGGTTGTCAGCCATCTATGCAATTGGTTTTCAATATGGCTTCCATCTGAAAATTCTATGAAAGATGGGGAGAACTTCATGAAGGTTAGAATGGTACCAATACCCTTATACTTTGCTTAAGTTATGAGGGTGAGGTGAGATTATTTCCTTGAAAAATAATAATAGAACCTTATTGATTATGGCACAAACATAACCAACATATAATTATTCCAACTAGGCCAATGAGACAACAATAATAACTAGATTTGTGCACTAAGGCAAAACAACATCCATTATTAACTCAATAATGTCATTACTCTACCCTGACTAATGCACTAAACATAAAAGACAAAAACAAGGTAATGTATGTAAGAAAAAGATATGATTGGTTCTCAAATAGCTAATAAAGAGATTTACATTAGTCTAATATAAAGAAGTTGATTTAGGAGCATTATAGCTCAACCTCCATGGCGACATCAAAATGTGCAAGAGATAGAGGTGTGTTTATGGTGGCATCAAAGTGCGCAAGAGATAGAGGTGTGTTTATGGTGGCATCAAAGTGTGCAAGAGATAGAGGAGGTGTGTTGAAGAATGAGATAGTTGTGAATCATATTATCCTCCATACCCCTAATTGGTAGTTGCAGTAAATTGTTGGAGGTTTGGGACGAAGGTGACAGTCGGTGTTTTTAGCCCCATAATCCTTGAGAGTCATCATATCTCCCTCATCCAAATCGATGGAAATATGTTATCACAGAGGATTGTGGACCATGATGACAAAAGGGGATTTATTCCTAATTATATTCTTACTCCATTTGATCTCCTTTTCTTGATCAATGACTCAAGTGAAATTGAGAGTTCTAGAGTGAGCCAGAATTACAAGGAAGCTCCATGTTCCTTGAAAACCCATCCTCCATGTGCTAAGTTGATTGAAAATTTAATATTATGGGCTCAACTTCCTTTTGAAGCCCTTCACTTAACAGTTTGGGCATTGAGTCATCACTCCTTAATTTGTTTGGTCAATTGGCCATTTAAGCTTATTAAAAGGGGTACATGAAAACTGAAGTGAGGGGGCATGTGAAAATTGAAGTGAGGGGGCACATAAAGAAGAGGGTTTGTTTTAACATTATCACAATCACAAGATAGAGGGTCTATTGGAATGAAATTGGTTGATCATGGATAAAATTAAATACCTTCGAATCCATACACAATTTGATAAGAAGATCAAGGAATCTATCCATTACATTTACAGGTAATAGTATTTTACTACTTTATGATAATGGATAATCAATGGTGTCCTATTTGTCACATTGAGATTATAGAAAATGTAGCAAACTACTTTGCAATTGTGTATCAAACTTAAAAGGGATAAAGCTAAGGTTTACTACAACAATGGTTGTCATGTACATCTTAAAAAGAATATGCAATTTCTAAGTCAATTTGGATTAAAACAAGTTTGCACATATTTTCGGTCGAATATAAAAAAACATAGTTAAAAAGTAATTGATAGGAAAAATATTCAATTTAATCATATTTCATTTTACTAGAAATAAACATTTTTATCTATATAATCACCTTGTATTGATTATTTTACAAGGTTATTTAGTGAAATACAAAGAGAATTTCCTCAATCAAAATAAGTCAAACCTCCACCAACCAAATTGATATGAATCATAGTTGTCCCAAAATGTAGGATGACTACAAAGCGAACAAGAAATGCCATGTTCTGCTCTTGGCCTAGAGAGCCTACAAAACCTTACAGACCTCAACTTCAAGCTCAAGAATTGATGTTAAATCTCCTCCACAAACAAGTTTGAAACCCTCATATAAACACGACCTTTTCAAGGAGAAAAATAAGGTTTATTTTAGCTCACGTCCAGGTAGGAGGGAAGGCTCAAAACTTTAGTTAAATTTATGAAAAAAATTAAGATTAGCTCCTTAGATATTGCACTTTAAACCTTTAAAAAAAATACTTCTACTGAATAAATTTCAAGCCCACATAGGCCTTTTGCACTAGGTGAATGTGACAATGTTATTGCTCCTCGTTTAAGGGAGAAAAGAAGCCATAAAGGTCTGCGACCTTCACCAAAAACTCGGAGAAAATTTAAGCTTAAAACTCTTGAATCGCTGCCAAAAGTTGATGAGAAAAATATTATTTCCTCTTAAAAAAAGGTCTGAGGGTTACACGAATACTCAAAAAAAAAACAACAACAACAACAACAACTTTTTACCTTTTAGGACTTGCTACTTTGTTCCCACAAATTTCCTTGCAGCCACACAATCAATTTTTTCTAAGCGCTGCAAAAAAATCATTAAAACCCCAAATGAATTTGCCAACAAATTTGAAGCAAAAATCCTTAAGAAAATTTAAACCTTGAAAATAAGCTTCAGGAATTTATTGTGGACTTCATAAGGAGATGGCCTTAGCACTACAAAAAAAATTGTTAAGTCTCTAAATAAAACCTTATGCAAAAGATCTGAAGAAAATGGTTTATAATTTTATAAAAAAAATTGAAACTTTGAAATTTCACTCTAGGAAGAAGGAGAAGGCTTTCAAACCCTCAGCCTAGGGAAAAAGGCCTAAGAGGGGTTGCAGCCCTCTAAAAAAAATGAAATTAACTCTAGGCTATAAAAATATTTAGATCCCTACAAAAAATTCGAATTTTTGAGCCTAAATTTGTTTTTAGAAATTATTTAAAAAAATATCTTGAGAAAAATCGAAATTTTAGCCCTTCAAAACCCTAACGGCTAGGGTATGAGAGAAAGACAAAATGATATTAGAGGATTTATAAAAAATGGGGCAGTTTAAACTTATATAAGACATTGTGGGGTTCCTTATCTCTCCTTGGATGCGTTGGTGGGGTTGAATCTATCTTCTATGCAAAGAATTATATCTGGATCAACTTTATTAGCCTTGTCCTCTTGCACAGTGGGCAGGATGTTATGTCCTCTTTCTTTGTGGGGGACATGGGCAATTGCTACAAGTCATATTTGTATTGATCAACGATTACAGTGACCTGCAGCAGGGGATGGCGAAGGCACATGTCATAGGAGGGTTAAAGGATTGCAACTATGAATCACAATTTTCGTTTTGTATTTTGTTTTTGTTTTTTGTTTTTTGTTTTTTGTTTTTGTTTTTGTTTTTTGTTTCTTTATTTTGTTTTCTTT